>JAWNNJ010001584.1:0-295907 GCA_035045125.1 Hypselothyrea guttata
TCACAGTTAATATTTTAATTCGTGACTTATCACAGTTGTAATATTATAAGGGTTTTTGCGGTTTAGGTGTTTACTTACGCGTATAAATTGAACTGCGTTTGCTGAAGTCAGCATCAGTTACATTGGTGTAGTTCATCAGTTCACCATGAAGGCAACAATTGCAATCTTGGCGGTTCTCCTAATAGGAAGCTCTCAAGGAAGTTTCATCTACGATGAAGCAGAATTTGAGTATTTCAAGGAGTTGCACCAGAAGGTATACGAGGATGCTGCTGAGGAGGAAATGCGTATGCAGATATTCAAAGACAACAAGGAGGTTATTGATAGGCATAACGAACGCTTCGCCAGGGGGGAGGAGACCTACGAGAAGGGAGTGAACCAGTTCACCGACATGTCGCAAGAGGAATTCGAGCAGCTTATGTTTTCTCCAATGAACGAATCAGAGTTTGCGTCCCGTGTTGAATATATGGTTACCCCATCGAATGGGAAAGCTGCCACCAAATTCGACTGGCGTGAGAAGAAAGCTGTAACCGAGGTGAAGGATCAGGGAAAGTGCCGTGCCGCCTGGGCCTTTTCGACAGTTGGAGCGCTCGAAAGTCATAGCTTTATCAAAAATAAGAAATTGGTTGAACTGTCCGCACAGCAATTGATCGACTGCACCCGAGTAGGGTATAACAATTATGGATGCGATGGTGGATGGCCTTATGCCGCACTTTTTTATATCAAAGCAAATCAAGGCGTAGACACGGAGAAAGCATATCCCTATAAGGGAGTTGATGGTAAATGCCTCTTCAAACCTGACAAGGTAGGTGCCAAGGTCGTTGGAATCGCCATAATCAGCATGAAGGAGGAGGACATCGAAGCTGTTGTTTCGGAAAGGGGTCCAGTTAGTGTGGAAGTCGATGCAAGATCTTTCAAGGATTATAAATCTGGCATCTTCAATGGTCGTTGCTTGAATAGAAGATATAACCATGCCATGCTCATTGTTGGATATACCCCAGAATATTGGATTATCAAGAATTCGTGGGGAACGAAATGGGGCATTAAAGGGTACATGCATCTGCCCCGCAACAAAAATAAGTGCGGAGTGAATGAAAGGCCATTCATTCCAATCGTCTGATTTTCTAATAGTCTTAATATCTAATACTCGTGTGGAATAATTTTATATGTAATATTCAAAATTCATAAACATTCAAAAATGCGCAAAGAAAATCAAATATATTAATGGTAATATTCAGTATAAATAAATTAATTGTAAACACTTACATGATGAATAAAACGATTCGACTTTTGTCCAGTCTCAAATATATTAGCTTCAAGCACAACAAATTCAATGGATTCTAGGCCACTAAAAAATGGAAAATGATAAATAGCAATATTTCAAAAACAAATTTATATTTATCTATTTTATATTTATATCTTCTATCTGATGTGGTCAGCTAAAGAAAAATGCGAAAAATGCGCGGATACAATATTGTGCTTTCTGCAAACAGGGGTTTTGACTCTAAGGCATTAAAACGTCTACGCATCTCATTGTTTAAGGTGTCGGCTAGCAATTTTTCTGCTCGCTTAGGTATCATCGATTGTCAAATTTTTATCAATAGAACTACCTAAAATGAAAAACAATCATTTGGTTAGAAAAAACATTGTTAAAAAGTATATTACATTACCATTGGTAGGGTTACGTTCCTTCCCCTGCGATGGGATTGGAGCCACATCGCCGCAGAACACCATTGTGGTTTCCGATTCGTCCTCGCTCATCAGCTCCTCAGACAGCTCCTGGGATGACATGGAATCTGTGTCATCCACATCCATATCTTCCTTCAGGTCTTCGTCAAGGTCGTCTTCCCCTGACATGGGACTGTCGGCCGATGGCTGGATTGAGGCCAGCTCTGCCTCTGCAGCCATCCTAGCCGCTGCTGCTGCCGAGGTTGATGGCCCCTCGTAGAGTACAGCTGCTGCAGTAGACGCTCTTGCCACTTGCGCATCGGCTGTTGCAGCCCTGGATGTGGGAGCCGATGCCTTTGCTGCCGCTTCTGACGTTGCTCTCCTCGCCCGCTCTCTTGTCCCGTTTATTGTGACTGTAAACAATGTCTTATTGCCATCCTCCAAATCGTTTATTCTGCACTGGAATACCTCCAAACTTTCCATTTTATATATATGATCCATTGTTTCATTATCAATGGCTGTCTGATCCATTACAAGCCTTTTAAGCGTTTGGTTTTTTTTGTTAGCCAGTGAGTTCAGTAATAGAGTCGGAGAGTTCTGTTCATGTTGTCCCAATATATGTAATTTCTCTAGTTTTGGCAATGTAGAGAACTGTTTATATTCAGAGTCGTACAAGTCCCTTTTTATCATAAACACTAGTTCTTTTAAATTACGACAATGTGGAACAATGCTTTCCAACTTGCCATAAATTTCATTATGCAAGTATTCCAATTTTTTTAAATTAGGACTCCACTCGCAGAACTTAGCCACATCGTCAGCATCCATTTTCACGTTAAAGCTAAGCTCCTCTAAATGTACAAATTTAGGAAAATTTGTTAAATAATACCCTGAAATTAAAAATAAGTTTACTATATAATAATTATTTTTCGAGCAAACTTTGTAACTTACAATTCAAATCAATTTTTAATATTTTCAATCCCCTTTTGTCTTTCATTGAATTCATCACCGTATGGAATTTATCTCCAAATTCGTAATTATATTTGTCATAATTGTAATGCAATACCAAATTTTCCAATAGACCGTTTGCATTAAGAGCATTGAAATAGATTCTCCAAAAACTGTCTTTATCCTTTTGACTTATTCCGTCCACAAGTTTTAAATGAAATCAACAACAACCAACTTTGATTGCCCTATGTAGATTACATCAATTTGTAGCTTGTTGTAGAGACATTTATCCCAATGACAAAACGCTTCGCGAAACTCTTCACAGGCAAGCGCAAAACTGACAAGATCTGAGTATTTAATAATGTCCCACCTTTGTCTTTTAATATGCCTCTCATGCCATTCACAATTGATTTTTATTTTTTCCAATATTGCATTAAGGCAATAGGCATTTAATATGGTTGCTTCCTCCATATTATTGTTTAATTAGTTATAACAAAAAGATTACATGTATTTCTTTATATCTGAACATTATCATAAACTTCAACCGCTGGCTCAACGGTTTTATTTGTTGTTTTTATGCGTGCGAGTAAAAGCCCGTGAAATTTTATAGAAGTCGTAGCGCTACGTTTCCAATGTTTGCCGGTTTGTAGAAAACTGAACAGAATCTCAAGAGCCCAGTGTGTCACCCTGTAGAGAGCAGATAATTTCTCCTACACGACATATGGTCTTAAACGATATCATTTCGCGTTGGTGTGGAGTTAACAGTGTTGCCAGTTTAGCTAATTTTTTGGAGGTGCTGAGTTATTGAAAGTAGGGTTTATTTAATGGTTAATTAATAAAATTCTGATTGACTTTTTAAATAATGGACTTAAGTATATTACGATTACGCTACCATTTCAGTCACTTTTCATATACATATATATATATTTTTTTTCGAAATTGCTCTTTACTTTTGTCCTGATTTTGTTGTTTTATTGCAGATGGCTAACAACACTAATTATAATACGACGACTTTGAAGGCCATTTTATCTTGGACTGACAGCGAATACTTAAATGTAAAGCTCATTAAACTTGTATCACACAACGATAAGTTACAACAAAGCCGATGGGTAGTATGTGTTAATTCGAAATTCGTAAGCGAAATTTGAATTAGTCAGAAAGGCGGTAATCTGACATTACAGAAAGTCGAAGACTCTGTAAATGGTGTTTGCATCGACACCAGAATCAGACATGCAAAATATATAGTTGACACATATCGAGCCCTTTCCGCGAAAAAAAAACGTAACCAACAAATTCAAATTTTACAGGGGAAGGTTTTTTTTAGTTTATTTCAATATTGCTGGATGGATTTCATTGAAACTTGAAATATTGTCTACTTAAGCTGTTATGTATATTATATATTCGTTTTAAAATTTTATTTCAAGCCATTCTATGATTTTTGTCACTCACGTTGTTTTCGCGGGCACTCGAGCCTGTTTATCTGAAATATTTGATCGTAAACGTTACATAAGTTTCAAGCAATTGGAAAATTATAATTGAAAATTCGATTTGTTTATGAAACGTAAATACAAAAAGATTTGGACAGGGCAGATCAGTCGGACGGGCCCGACTGTAGAATACCCTGTGCCTTTTATTTTATATACTATTTTATAAAACTGTCACACTTAGGGTACAAACATAGTGCGCGCTGTAAGCGAAGACGAAGATGAAGACGAAGCTGAAGACGAATTGCTTGAGTTGCGAGTAAGCGAATAAAATGCATAGTGCAAGACGAATTCGTTGCGTTTTGTTATGCTGGTCGCAATGGATTTCTCATCTGATAATACCTTCTCTTGCAGAAAAATTAATTTTTTTGATTCAAATGTTAAAGAAATGTGTTTGAAAAAATTCACCCTATTAATTTACGAAGAAAAACACTCGGCGAATTTTAGCACTTGTTTGATGAGCTGCGCCAAGTTGAAAAAATTTGTTTTTAATACACAAGAATAACCAGTAAGGACGAAGCTACAGTCGGACGCAACCGACTGTATGAGACCCTGTACTTTGTGTTTTCTTCGCTGTTTCTTATCCGATCGTGATGTAATTCACAGAATCGGTGAAGATTGTCATAGACTACGTACATGCCACATCCTAAGTCATTAGCTGTTAAACTGAAGCTTTTAAACTGCAAACTGTGGCTAAATTGGTTTTTCGGTTAGTGGAAGAATGGATGGAGTTATCAAAAAACCCAAACTAACTTGATCTGATTGCTGCATAGGAAAACATAAATACCAAAAAATGGTACTTATAGCTCTTGCAAGATAAAGGTGGCTTCTCTGTCTTTGCTATCTTCGCTGTTTCTTTTCCGTTGGCAATGTAATTCACAGCATTGACGGATAATGCCATAGTCTGCGTGCATGCCAAATCCCAAGTCTGTAGCTTTTAAACTGTGGCACTTACATACATTTATAAAAAAATTGTCTGTTACATAACTTCGCTGTTTTATGTCCGAATGCAATGTAATTCACACCATCGACGGATAACTCTATAGGCTACGTACATTCCAAATTACAAGTCTGTAGCTTCATTATTGTGGCTGCCGTGGCACATATACGCATTTTGAAAAGAATTGTCTTTTGCATATCTTCACTATTTCTAATTCAAATCACAAATTAATTTATAGAATCGGTGGAGAATACCATAGACTACGTACATTCCAAATTACAAGTCTGTAGCGCTATTATTGTGGCTGCTGTGGCGCTTATCGTTTTTGAGATCTTTGAGGTAGGTGTAGTTTTTTGATGATTCGCGGAGGAAGGAGGCGAGATATCAAAAATCTGAAACAAACTTGTACTGCGTACGATAATAGAGAACCTGAATATCAAAAAATGGTGTCTCTATCTCTTTTAGTTGCTGAGATCTAGGGGTTCATACGGACAGACGGACAGACGGACATGGTTATATTAACTCAGCTCGTCGTCCTAAGTCAGAATATATATACTTTGGGGGGTCTACCACGCTTCCTTCTGCCTGTTACACACAGCTGTCATTTGCACTAAATTAATAGACCCTTTTATTTTTTTTTAAATACAGGGTCTAAAAATAGAGAACATTTGATTATATGTTGGCACCAAATTAACCTAGCATTATAAAAAAAAGTTGACTACTTTTAATAAAAGCCCTAATATGCCAGCTAAAAAGCTAATGCTGACGTAAATGCAAAAATTATTTAAAATAAACGGCTGAAAAGCAAGCGATTCATCTTCAAATTCAGTACTGCACCGTTTCAAGATTATCGCTTGCGTTTCGTCTTCATCTTCGTCTTCGTCTCAGCACGCACTATGTTTACGAACGAGCGAATTCATACAAATCGTTCGTGCACAGTTTTTCGTCTTCACTTCGTCTTCGTCTTCGTCTTCGTCTCAGCGCGCACTATGTTTTAGGCCTTAGGGTACAAACATAGTGCGCGCTGTAAGCGAAGACGAAGATGAAGACGAAGCTGAAGACGAATTGCTTGCGTTGCGATTAAGCGAATTGAATGCATAGTGCAAGACGAATTCGTTGCGTTTTGTTATGCTGGTCGCAATGGATTTCTCATCTGATAATACCTTCTCTTGCAGAAAAATTAATTTTTTTTATTCAAATGTTAAAGAAATGTGTTTGAAAAAATTCACCCTATTAATTTACGAAGAAAAACACTCGGCGAATTTTAGCACTTGTTTGATGAGCTGCGCCAAGTTGAAAAAATTTGTTTTTAATACACAAGAATAAAAATAGAGAACATTTGATTATATGTTGGCACCAAATTAACCTAGCATTATAAAAAAAAATTGACTACTTTTAATAAAAGCCCTAATATGCCAGCTAAAAAACTAATGCTGACGTAAATGCAAAAATTATTTAAAATAAACGGCTGAAAAGCAAGCGATTCATCTTCAAATTCAGTACTGCACCGTTTCAAGATTATCGCTTGCGTTTCGTCTTCATCTTCGTCTTCGTCTCAGCACGCACTATGTTTACGAACGAGCGAATTCATACAAATCGTTCGTGCACAGTTTTTCGTCTTCAGCTTCGTCTTCGTCTTCGTCTTCGTCTCAGCGCGCACTATGTTTTAGGCCTTAGACACAGTGAGAGCGATGCGAGAACCGGCGCGGTCTTTTTAAATATTGAAGTGAACGTGATGAATTCGGACGACGACTAACTTTAACCCGCTTAACTGCAATAGGAGTGAAAAAGGAGCATTTAATAATTTATATCATGCCTTACGAAATCCCCCAGAACATTTTAATTAATTTATTTTAATTAATAATAGCATTGCGGTTAGTTTTTAATATGTTAATTTCTTATATATTTTTAGACCCTGTACTTTAAAAAAGTAAAAGGGTCTATTAATTTAGTGCAAATGACAGCTGTGTGTAACAGGCAGAAGGAAGCGTGGTAGACCCCACAAAGTATATATATTCTGACTCAGGACGACGAGCTGAGTTGATTTAGCCATGTCCGTCCGTCCGTCTGTCTGTCTGTCCGTCCGTCCGTATGAACACCTAGATCTCAGCAACTATAAAAGCTAAAGACACCACCTTTCCGGATTTAGGTAGTCAGCTAATGCAAGCAGATCAAGTTTGTTTCAAACTTTTGATACCACGCCTCCTTCATCCGCGAATCATGAAATCGGTTAAGAAACACAGGAGATATATGCTTCACAATAGTTGAACTTAAAAGTTAAAAAAGAAGCGTAATATTAATCATAGAATGTTGTTATTTGGTATAAACGCTCTTTTTTTATAATATTTAACTATTCTGAAAAGCGCATTAAAATCGGTTAATAAACAAAGTAGATATAAACTACGCAATTGCCAGCGCAGCCCAGCAGCGCAGCAGCAGCACCGCAGCACCGCAGCGCAGCTGGCGCACGTAGTAAGGGAAGAAAAAGTACTGCTGATACACTTAGTGTGACAGTTTTATAAAATTGTATATAAAATAAAAGGCATAGGGTATTCTACAGTCGGGCCCGTCCGACTGATCTGTCCCGTCCAACTGATCTGCCCTGTCCAAATTTTTATACCCTGTACCCATTGAAAAATGGGAAATACAGGGTTATTAACTTTGTCAGAATGTATGTAACAGGCAGAAGGAGGCGTGGTAGACCCCACAAAGTATATATATTCTTGATCAGGAGGACGAGCGGAGTTGATTTAGCCCTGTCTGTCTGTCCGTCTGTCCGTCTGACGGTCTGTCCGTCTGTATGAACGCGTCGATCTCAGCAACTATAATAGCTAGAGCAGCCGTTTTGGTAATTTTTGAAAGGTCTATACCATAAGCAGAACAAGTTTATTTAAACTTTTGGATGCCACGCCCCTACCGCGAGCAATGGCCATAAATATAATAAATTGACTAATTAAAACGCGTCGATCTCACCAACTATAATAGCTAGAGCAGCCGTTTTGGTCATTTTTTGAAAGGTCTATACCATAAGCAGAACAAGTTTATTTAAACTTTTGGATGCCACGCCCCTACCGCGAGCAAAGGCCATAAATATAATAAATTGACCAATTTAAGACATATAAATCTATCTAAATAAATTCTTTCTTCTACGAACTGTGGAGATGATTAATATCTACCAATTCTGCAATTTCAATTAAATCTGACCATTATTAAAAGAATTATGATTAATAAAAGAAATTTTATTTTTTTTGTTATTTAATTTTGATGTATATGTAAGTAGTAGTAGGCAATGGTCCATATAATAATATCCCGATATACCATTGGCCTCCTCGTGGCGTTCCCTGGGTATAGGTTATATTTATTAATCGTTAGCTGATTCGAGCGGAGAGATAATATAAATAAAATATTTGTATTCAACATAGAAAGTTGGTATTCGGAATATAAATTGAATAAGATTGAAAATATATTTTAAATAGAATACTGTACCTGTCGGGCTTTCCCGACTGTCATGTCTTGCGGGCGCTAGCTAATAAAAATAGCTCTTATAGTTTGCAAGATCTAGGTGGCTGCTCTGTCTGCGTTATCTTCGCTGTTTCTTTTCCGTTGGTAATATAATTCACAGCGTTGATGGATAATGCCATAGGCTGCGTACATGCCAAATCCCAAGTCGATAGCCTTCAAACTGTGGCTGTAGTGGCGCTTACATACATTTATAAAACAATTCATTGGTGCATAACTTCGCTGTTTCTTCTCCGTTTGTAATGTAATTTACAGCATCGATGGATAATTCAATAGGCTACTTACATGCCAAATTACAAGTCTCTTGCTTTATTATTGTAGCTGCAGTGGCACATCCATGCATTTTGAAAAAACTTGTCTCTTTCATATCTTCGCTATTTCCAATTTAAATCATAAATAAATCGTGGATCGCATCGGTGGAGAATGCCATAGACTACGTACATGCCAAATTACAAGTCTGTAGCATTATTATTGTGGCTGCTGTGGCGCTTACAGTTTTTAAGATTTTTGAGGTAGGTGTAGATTTTTGCTGATTCGCGGATGAAGGAGGCGAGATATCAAAAGTTTGAAACAAACTTGATCTGCTTGCATTAGCTGACTACCTAAATCCGGAAAGGCGGTGTCTTTAGCTCTTATAGTTGCTGAGATCTAGGTGTTCATACGGACAGACGGACAGACAGACAGACAGACAGACAGACAGACAGACGGACAGACGGACAGACGGACATGGTTATATTAACTCAGCTCGTCGTCCTAAGTCAGAATATATATACTTTGGGGGGGTCTACCACGCTTCCTTCTGCCTGTTACACACAGCTGTCATTTGCACTAAATTAATAGACCCTTTTATTTTTTTAAAATACAGGGTCTAAAAAAAAGCAAAAAAAATTGAAATAATAATAATAATAATTTTTATACCCTGTACCCATTGAAAAATGGGAAATACAGGGTTATTAACTTTATCAGGATGTATGTAACAGGCAGAAGGAGGCGTGGTAGACCCCACAAAGTATATATATTCTTAATCAGGAGGACGAGCGGAGTTGATTTAGCCCTGTCTGTCCGTCTGTATGAACGCGTCGATCTCAGCAACTACTATAAGAGCTATAGCAGCCGTTTTGGTCATTTTTGAAAGGTGTATACTATACGCAGAGCAAGTTTATTCCAAATTTTTGATGCCACGCCCCTTCCGCGAACAATGGCCATAAATATAATACATTGACTAAATTAAACGCGTCGATCTCAGCAACTATAATAGCTAGAGTAGCCGTTTGGTCATTTTTGAAAGGTGTATACCATAAGCAGAACAAATTTATTTAAATTTTTGGATGCTAAATAAATTCTTTCTTCTACTCATCAACTGTGGAGATGATTAATATCTACCAATTCTGCAATTTCAATTAAATCGGTCCATTATTAAACGAATTATGATTAATAAAAGAAATTTTATTTATTTTATTTAATTTTGATGTATATGTAAGTAGTAGTAGGCAATGGTCCATATAATAATATCCCGATATACCATTGGCCTCCTCGGTTTGTTCCCTGGGTATCGGTTATATTTATTAATCGTTAGCTGATTCGAGCGGCGAAATAATATAAATAAAATATTTGTATTCAACATAGAAAGTTGGTATTCGGAATATAAATTGAATAAGATTGAAAATATATTTTAAATAGAATACTGTAGCAGCCAGGCTGATCTTAGGTACATGGTATAAGATAGCACAACTGTCATATCTTGCGGGCGCTAGCTAATAAAAATAAAATAAAACAAAATATTATATATATTTAGTTCTTGTTTAATGTTTCAGTGTAATAATATTTCTTGTAATAATTGTTAGTACAATAATTTGTAGTGAAATAATATTCCTTGTAATAATTAGTGTAATATAATAAAATAACATTTAGTGTAATAAGATTCAGTGTAACAATATATAGTGTAATAATATTTAGTAATTAGATTGAAAATATATTTTTGGTACAGGGTATAAGACAGTCGGGCTTGCCATAAAAATAAAATAAAAGAAAAGAATATATATTTAGTTCTTGTTTAATGTTTCAGTGTAATACTATTTCTTGTAATAATTGTTAGTACAATTTGTAGTGAAATTTAGTGTAATAAGATTTAGTGCAACAATATTTAGTGTAATAATATTTAGTATTATTATATTTAGTGTAATAGTGGCATATCAGTATGTAGTGTGATGGTATTTCGGGTAACAGTATTAAGTGTGACAGAATTCGGATTTATTGATCAAATCATACTATAACTCTTCGTCCAACCAGGGATGTTTCAGAGCTGTGGCTGCATCACAGCGCATTGATGGGTGCATTTGGATCATGGTTGTCAGCAAGTGGGATAGCTCTTCAGACAAATGATGTTCCTCATGCAATATGTTTTCCAAAGACTTCCTTTCTGGGTTCTGGCAAAACTTAACATACCCCTGCTCAGTCAGGATATCGGACTGGGCTCTCTTTCTTAAGTCAGAGGGCACTCTTCCCAACACAGCCGTCATTTCGTGTAGCAACATTACATCATCATTACATTCACATCTCGGGGACGGTTTGGCTTCAAATAGTATTTGCCCCGTGGCCAGCTTGAAGAACATGATGCCGGTGCTCCAGATATCGGTGGATATATCGAAACCGGCCGATAATATGACTTCTGGAGCACGGTAGGCAGGCGCTTGTATCAAGCCATAATGCAGATCCGTAGATGATTCGCACTTCAATGCATTGCCAAAATCCCCGATTTGCACATGGGGAGCGTCCCAACCATTCGTGAAGCTAACCAGAACATTGTCGGGTTTTATGTCCGTGTGCACTATTTTGAGGGAGTGTATATAGGCGAGCCCATCCAGAAACTGCCGAAATATGGACTTAATCATCGGTATTGGAAGTCCACTAAGAAGTTCTTTTAAGATCACGCCGAGATCTTCGTCCAACAGGTTTGTAATGTTTACGTATCTTATGGAATCGTTAAACTTGCAGGGGAAATCATTAATATGTTCCAATACATGCTGATTATAGCTGTTTTCGTGCATGAATCTCATCAGTTCTGCCTCTTTTCTGACGTTTTGGTAACATATGTTTTTTTTGGATATTTTTAGAGCCATCTGGCGATTCTTGCTAAGGTCCCAAGCCTTATATACCAAAGAATCGCAGCCAGTGTAGAGCTTATCTACCAAGTCATATCGTCCTGGGTATTTTAATTAAAATTACAAATTTAATGAAAATTTAAATTAATTTAATTTAATCTTTTATGTCTGCACTTACCGTTAATTGTACAGATTGTACAGCCTTTTTTAAATGCCTCCAACGTGTCAGTGTCCATTTCGGCTTCCCTTAGCTCCTCATCGTCCTCACCCAAGTCTGAATATTAATTAATAATTATTAACGAACTAATTTGTAAAGATTAATAAACTTACGCTCTTTAATGTTGGATTCCGATACTGTTGCTATAACTCCAAATTGTTCAAGAAAATAATCCTCCGTGACACCTACGCTATTCGAGCCATTCGAACTATTCGAGCCATTCGAACTATTCGACCTATTCGAACTATTAGAGCTATTCGAACTATTAGAGCTATTCGAACTATTCGAGCTATTCGAACTATTCGAGCTATTCAAAGAATTCGATCTATCCGAGCTATTCGATCTACTCGAGTTATTCGAGTATTCGCAATCTGAAATTGTTAAACGTGAAACTTTATTATAGTTTTTAATGAATTAAAATTTTTAGAACTTACCAGAAGCATCGCCAGTTTTCATATTTTTTGCGCTTGCGGGTAATTCTGATTCTGATTCAGAATCCGATTCTAAAATATTTTGCCATTTATTGGGGCTCGACATTTTAAAAATTTAATATTTAGTTGTTGCTGCTACAACGAATGAGCTTCGAATGAATATTTTAAGGAAATCTGTAGGGACAATTTTTATTTTTGCTTTGGCAAATATAAACTGAGCAGTGTGAACGTATTTCAATAAAAACAGTGTTGTGCAACAAACAAAATATAAAATGCCAGAGTAGCAACGTATGCTATCGAAAGTTTGTCAAAATGGAAAATGGTTACTCAGCAATAAAGTTTTTCTAGAAAATTTGCCAGAATAATAGTATAATAAGTTGAAATATTTGTATACTCTTTTCCCATTGAAAAATGGGAAATACAGGGTTATTAACTTTGTCAGAATGTATGTAACAAGTAGAAGGAGGCGTGGTAGACCCCACAAAGTATATATATTCTTGATCAGGAGAACGAGCGTAATTGATTTAGCCCTGTCTGTCTGTCTGTCCGTCTGTATGAACCCGTCGATCTCAGCAACTATAATAGCTAGAGCTTTGGTTTTGGTAATTTTTGAAAGGTGTATACCATACGCAGAACAAGTTTATTCCAAATTTCAAATGCCACGCCCCTACCGCGAGCAATGGCCATAAATATAATACATTGACAAATTTAAGACATTTGAATCTATCCAAATAAATTCTTTCTTCTACGAACTGTGGAGATGATTAATATCTACCAATTCTGCAAATTTCAATTAAATAGGTCCATTAAAAGAATTATGTTTAATTAAAGATCGATGGATAATGCCATAGGCTGCGTACATGCCAAATCCCAAGTCTATAGCTTTTAAACTGTGGCTGTAGTTGCGCTTACAAACAATTATAAAACAATTTACTGCTGTTTCTTATTTGATCGTAACGTAATTCACAGCATCGATGGGGATTGTCATAGACTACGTACATGCCACATCCCAAATCTTTAGCTTTAAAACTGAAGCTTTTAAACTACAAACTGTTGCTAAATTTGTTTTTTGGTTAACGGAGGAATGAGCGGAGTTATCAAAAAACCCAAACTAACTTAATCTGATGGCTGCATAGGAGAACATAAATACCAAAAAATGGTATTTCTAGCTCTTATAGTTTGCAAGATCTAGGTGGCTGCTCTGTCTGCGCTATCTTCGCTGTTTCTTTTCCGTTGGTAAAAATAATTCACAGCATTGATGGATAATGCCATAGGCTACGTACATGCCAAATCCCAAGTCTATAGCTTTTAAACTGTGGCTGTAGTGGCGCTTACATATATTTATAAAACAATTTACTGCTGCATAACTTCGCTGTTTCTTCTCCGTTTGTAATGTAATTTACAGCATCGATGGATAATTCAATAGGCTACTTAAATGCCAAATTACAAGTCTCTTGCTTTATTATTGTAGCTGCAGTGGCACATCCATGCATTTTGAAAAAACTTGTCTCTTTCATATCTTCGCTATTTCCAATTTAAATCATAAATAAATCGTGGATCGCATCGGTGGAGAATGCCATAGACTACGTACATGCCAAATTACAAGTCTGTAGCATTATTATTGTGGCTGCTGTGGCGCTTACAGTTTTTAAGATTTTTGAGGTAGGTGTAGATTTTTGATGATTCGCGGATGAAGGAGGCGTGGTATCAAAAGTTTGAAACAAACTTGATCTGCTTGCATTAGCTGACTACCTAAATCCGGAAAGGTGGTGTCTTTAGCTCTTGTAGTTGCTGAGATCTAGGTGTTCATACGGACAGACGGACGGACGGACATGGCTAAATCAACTCAGCTCGTCGTCCTGAGTCAGAATATATATACTTTGTGGGGTCTACCACGCTTCCTTCTGCCTGTTACATACATCTGTCAGTTGCACTAAATTAATAGACCCTTTTACTTTTTTAAAGTACAGGGTCTAAAAATCCAGAATTCCCGCTTCCCGAAATTATGCTATATATGCATATATAAATATTATTTTGTTGAAATTGATTTTCACTTTTTTCCTGATTTTGTCTTTCTGTCGCAGTTGGCGTGACAACACTGATCATAATACTACACGATTTTGAGGCCCATTTTTATCTTGGACTGACAGCAAATACTTACGAATAAAGCTCATTGAACTTGTATCACACAACGATAAGTTACAACAAAACCGATGTAGTAGTATATGTTAATTTGAAATTCGTAAGCGAAATTGGAAATTGTAAATTGTTTTCTTTCAGCTAATCAATTTAATTCAATTACGTGTTTAAGCAATTTAAACTTGCGCGCCAAACGTAGTTATCGTAAATCGGATACTTATCAGCACGATATATATACACTCACGTTGGCATACTACTCAATAGCATATCGCATCATTGTTCTTTTTGATATGTTCACAACGCAGCATATTTGTAACAAATTCACAATGAGATAGGGAGCCGTGTTTGTTTTAAATAATCTATGCAATTTTTGCTGCAATTTAATTCAATGAATTGTTTTATTTTAGCTTGCGCGGAAAAGGCAACTATCGGATACTGGCCAGCACGAGTTTATCTAACAAGTTGGCATGTCTGCTCGATAAGAAATCGCACACTGCAATTTTCGATATACGCACAACGCCGCATGATTGTTGCAGGCGAATAACAAAACAACAATAAGAAGATGAGGAGGATTCCATTGTGAAGCAGATGCCCGCGTTCGTTTAAAATACATAAGACCAAGTTCTCAAGGTTTGCAATTCAATTCAATTGTGTTAAAGCAATTTACGCCAGCACTTACTGAAAATCGTGTATTCAAGCTTGCGCGCCACATGCTGCTATCGGACACTTGCTTGTTCGATAACATATCGCACATTGATATACTTTTCGATATACGCACAACGCCGCATGATTTGTGCAGGCGATAAACAAAACAAATGGAAGATGAGGAAGATTGCGTTGTGAAGCAGTTGTCTGAGTTCGTTTTAAATTAAATAAACTCAAGTTCGCAAGATTTGCAACTGTGTGTAAGCAATTTAAACTGGCGCGTGATATGCTGCTATCGGATGCTTGCCAGCACGATAACATACCGTACATTGATCGATATACGCACAAAGCCGCATGATTTGTGCGGACGATTAACAAAACAACAAATGGACGATGAGGAGGATTGCGTTGTGGAGGAGATTCCCGTGTTCGTGTCCAAGAACCTCAAGGACAACCTCTACCTCTTCCAGTACCCCACCAAGACGGAGCTGCCCCACCACGACAACGCCGTCGTGGTCAACTGCTGCGTGAAGCCCTTCACCCAGGAGGTCAAGGTGGACTTCGAGCTGAACACGGACTCCAGGCACTACGATCGCTTCAAGGGCGAGCTCTTTGCGGCGTCCGCCGACGGCAAGGGCGCCCAGGGCTTGGGGCAGGCCAAGGGCGGCGAGCGCCCCACCTACAAGCGGGGCATGGTGGACAAGCAGGCGTTTGTGAGCACGCGCTCGCTGACGGACATCTCCAAGTACGTGGTGGGCATCTACGCCGACAGGGAGGTGCATCTGTCGCCGCTGGCGAGCATTGTGCAGCTGCGCCCCTCGCTGAGCTACTTCGACAAGGAGGACAAGCGGCGCCGGGCGGAGCAGAAGGCGCAGAGCGACGACTTCGATGAGGAGGAGGTGGCCCAACAGGTGACGGTGAAGTTTGCACGCGGCACTGGCGCCGGCGCCGTCGCTGGCAAGAAGGCCAAGGAGCAGCGCGGCACCTACGACAGCTTCGTGCAGCGCATCGTCGACGAGCCGTGGTGCGAAACCTACTGGCATGCGCGCCACACCCCCACCGCCGAGCTGGAGCGCCAGAAGCTGTACAGCACCAATCACCAGGCAAATGCATCCTTGGCCCTGCCTCCCAGCGATTACCTCGCCAAGCTGCTGCCCCATGACGAGCACGTGCAGCAGGTGGACACGTTGCATGTGCCGCCCATCTACACCAAGGCCATGCTGAAGACCATGCCGCTGCTGCAGCAGCTGCGCGTCCTGCTCAAGGACGCCAGGAGCCTATCGTTCAGCGACGTGCTGCGCATCCTCACGGAGCACCTGGATCCGCATCTCAGCGCCGACAAGGTGCTCGCCCTGCTGCCCCAGGTGGGCATCCTGCTGCACGGCAACTGGGTGCCCAGGTCGGAGCTCGTCTACCCCGAGAAGTTCGTCTCCCACGCCAACGGCGTCTCCGCCGAGCAGATGACACGTGCCCGGGACTACATAGTGAGTTTTTACCTCCTGTGTCGGTATATAAACATTGCAAGACTTGAAAGATGCGGCCAGCGAGAGTTCGGCAAACGAGAGTTCGGCCAGCTAGTTCGTACAGCGAGAGTTCAACCTGCGCGTGTTTGGCCAATGAGAGGCCAAGCGAGAGTTAGGCAGCGAGAGATGTGCCAGCCAGTGTTAGGCAGCGTAAGTTCCGCCATCGAGAGTTCAGCCAACATGGGTTCGGGCATCGTAAGGAGGGCTAGCAAGAGTTCGGCCAGCGAGTGTTCGGCTAGCGAGTGTTCGGCCATAGAATGATGCGAGTGTTCGTCCAGGGAGAGGTCAGTCAGCGAGTGTTCGGCCAGCGAGAGTTCGGCAAACGAGAAGTCGGCTAGTGAAAGTCGGGCAGCGAGAGTTTGGTGAACGAGAGTTCGGCCAACTAGAGTTCGGTTAGCCAGCGTGGATTCGGCGAGAGAGAAATATGGGTTATCGAGTGTTCGGCTAGCAACAGTTAGGCAGCTTGAGTGGGTTCGGCCATCGAGAGATAGGTTAGCAAGAATTAGGCAACGAGAGTTTGGACAACGAGAGTTGGGACAACGAGAGTTTGGACAACGAGAGTTGGGACAACGAGAGTTTGGCCAACGTGAGAGGAGTTAGGCAGCAAGCGTTAAGCAGCGAGAGTTTGTGCAATGAGAGTTCATAGGTTTTTTTCAAGTTCTTTAAATAACTTGACTAAATAGAAGAAGCTAAATTTTAAAAATATGTTATTTAGTTTCAAATTTCAATTACCGAACCAATTGAAAATTGTTTAGTTTTAAAGCTATACAATGTTTACAAACCGACATCAGAGATGGCGCACCCTGTATTTGTATTCAACAATCTTTGGTATGCTAACCAGCTCTTCTTTTTGCTCCGCAGCTCTACAGATTTTCACGCACGCAGTACCTGTACAGGAACCAGGTGATGACTGCCACGCAACTGCCGCCTGCCGAGACGCTGGACGTGCTGAGCACCGTGGCACGCGTGAATCATTCGAAGCGATGGGAGCTGCTGCTGCCCCCCGATAAGGAGTTCGAGCAGAAGCACGTGGAGCTGGTGCAGAGGCAGGAGCTGCATTGGCGTGCCACGGAGCAGGCCTACAACGAAATGGACTGGGCCAAGGAGACGAAGCGGGTGCGGAAGCGTTCCACCCGCAAAAGTGAATCCCAACCGATGACGACGACGACGACGACGACGCAGATGCCTCCGCCTGCTGTGCACTTGGACACAGAGGCGTAGGCAGCGGTTAGACTTTCCAAATACATAAAAACGGAGTTAAAACAGGCAATTTTAACCATAGAGAACTGTTTATGTTGGAAGCGTAATCTGGCTTCCTTGCGTAATTATTTAATGTTTTAACTGAACTTCAGCCAATTTACATAGCTGTAATATGTAGGAATTATCTTTAATTATCATTACTAGGCGTTTCCAATTTTATCAAATGTCATAAACAAATTATCATTTGTTTTGCTGCTGGCGTAAAACTCGATTATTTTGATTATCAGCAAATAAAATAAAATATTAACTCACGGTATATGCCGTTTTTCTAAAAGAAATTGTTCTTATGTCGGAAATGGGTTTTTATTTAAATCAATCCTAATTCTAACTTAATTTGCACTTCACTGGATAGAATATCGTAACACAATATTTATTCATTTAGTACAAATAAATATAAATAAAGTATATTTTTATGTTTTTGTACTCTTTGGCTATTTATATCTTATACTTTTGATAATATGAGTTATTATTTATTAATTTTAATACTAAACTAAAGAACTCTTAGTCAACTATTGACAACTTGAAATTTCTGAACTTGAAATTAATTTTCGTAATGTTGATAAAAATTTAAGTAATTAAGTGATATCTAGCGAAACCAGCAACCAAACCAAATATTGGTGATTTCCCAACTAAAACTGTTTTTGAAAAAGGGAACTTTGGATATCCGATAATTTGATGATAATTTTGCAGATCATTTTATTTATTTTTTTCGCATTATTACTAGTTTAGTTTAATTCATTAATTTAGCTTTGCCGACAAATAAAATACAAAGAAAATATATAAATGTTAAATAAATTGAATTATCAAAGCCGTTGAATTGGCGTTGCCAGACTGCTGCAGTGCGCATCAGTATGTGTGTTGGGAGCAGAGATTAAACAACAAAAAAGAGATTAAACAAGAAAAAGCTATTTGGACTTCGTTCGCTTCACCCTTTCTTCGTGCAGATCTCTTCAAGATGTCGTATCCAGATTTTGAGCATTTGATTGTGCAAAAGGAGCAGAGAATACTGGTTGTCAAATTCAACAATCCGGTCAAAAACAACTGCCTAAAACCCTCCGCCTACAGGGAGCTTACGAGGGTTTTTGATCAGGTCAACGAGGATGAGGAGGTTACGATGGTCGTCATTACGGGCGTGGGGGATTATTTCACCTCTGGTAAGGACATGTCCATGCCCAGTGATATGGAGGCCTATTTCATAGAAAATAACAGCGCCTTCAAGGGCATGGTCAGTAGCCTATTAAGGTTGACAAAGGTCGTATTTTTGCTGATCAATGGACCTGCGATTGGAGTGGGAACTACGTTATTGGGACTTTGCGATGTGGCCTGGTGTGCCGAGGAGGTGGGTGAGAAGGTTTATTGTCTAGTATTACTCCTACTTTTGCTTATTTTGTAGGCCTACTTCTGGTCCCCCTTCACCAAACTCGGCCTGGCTCCCGAGGCCTGTTCTACCTATATGTTCCCTCGGATCATGGGACGATCGAAGGCCTCCGAGATGCTAATGCTCAACTCCAAGCTATCTGCCCAGCAAGCGTATGATTTTCACTTCGTCTCCCGCATCTTTAAGCGCAGCGAACTGGACTCGGTCATATGGCCCAAAATCCGGGAGTATTCCCAACTGCCCCCTAACGCCATGCGGGAAACCAAACGCCTCATGCAGCTCGCGCTCCGAGACCAGCTCGAGCAGGCCAAAGAGGCCGAATGTGCAGCTCTACTCAAGCGATATTCCGATAAAGAATGCATCGATGCGTTTGTAAATTTCTCGCAGCGGAAATCGAAGCTTTAAAACCATATATTCTATGTTTTAATGCATATTTCAGCGCAAATTGTAAATATTTTACTGCTTTTGCAGTGTTTGTAAATAAAAGCGTTGCCATACTGTTATTTTTTCTTTATAGATTGCTAACAGTGTTGCCCATACTGTTGCGCAGAAAAAAGAAAATTACCAGAAAAAGCTAAAGTTGTGTTAAAAATTGATAATGTAATTGTTATAAATATATAAAATTATTTAGCTATATAAAGAAAAGGGCATAAAACAGACCATCAAATTATTTATTTTAAGTCTAGAAAACTTAAAAATTTTGACGGGGCAGCTCAGTCGAACGAGCCCGAATAATAATAATAATAATAAAGAAAATATAAAACAATAAAACAACAGATGGACTGGATATTGAAGAAAATGAAAAAATTATAAGTATTCAATATTGAATATCAATAAATATTTTCAAACAGATTTATTTTAATTATAGTGTTCTGAAATTAGCTAAATAGGCAGCGCGAAGCGATTCAACTCATCTCTAACTGCGCTAAATTGGACTTTGAAATGTCAGATCTAGCAGAGTTGTGCGCACCTGGCAGCACTGCAGTTAGCTTTATTGCTAATAGAGTTGCCAGACTGGACTTAAATAGCTTTTAACGTCACAAACCGCAGTCGGAATTCGCTCTCTGTTCTGCATATTCTTAACTTACGACCTCATCAAATAACAAAAAAAGACTAATCTGCATTGCTTGTGTGAGCATATAGATTACACTTAACTGATATACAGAGTATTAGTTTGGACCTCGTCCGCAGTTTAACTGACAGCGTAGTAGGGCGTGGATCGGTTGCAAAATGTCGTACCAGGGATATCAGCATTTGATCGTGCAGAAGGAGCACAAAATCCTCGTTATCAAATTCAATAATCCCGCCAAGAAGAACTGCCTCAATAGGCCGGCCTATCTGGAGATCACCAGGGTGCTGGGGGAGGTGAACGGGGATGAGGGCGTGACCATTGTTGTTATCACCGGTGTGGGTGAATTTTTCACGGCCGGTAATGACCTGTCGGCACAGCCGGACGCAACCGACATGGATGCGTACATCAAGACAAGCAACACCCAATTTAAGGCTCTGATTGAAAGCTTCATAAACTGCACCAAACTGATATTTTCACTGGTCAATGGACCGGCAATTGGCATTGGGGCAACCATCGTGGGCCTCAGCGATGTGGCCTGGTGTTCGGAGCAGGTGAGCGGCTAGGGATGTGAAAATAGCAGCGATGCATCGGCCAGCGACCATGTTTACCGATGTTTTTAGAGCCTGTACTTAAACAAGTACAAAAGGGTCTATCTAGTTAATAAAAATAAAAACTGGCTGGCTCGACGTACGTAGGTTTTGACATCGATTGCTTGACTGATTAGATTTTTTACATTAGCGATATTTTTGATTGCAAAGAACTCTACAATATTATGGTCAATTGTTAATTAATAAATCTCAATCATTGGATACCTTAAAAAACAATCAATAAACTTCAATAGTTGAACTCCTTAATTGTTCCAACCGATATTTTTAAATAAATATATATCCCTGAACTTTGGTTGATCGTAGATATAAAACATACATTCACCCAAATCTATTAACCATCTTTTTGCTTTGGTACTTAAGTATTTCATTATAAATGTTATAACAATAATTATAAAATGAGTTTAATTTTAAAGGGAAGGCAATTTTAAAACATGGCCTGTAATATTGTTTCCTTAATAACTTTAGTATTAATTGACCAATGTTAATGAGCTTTTCAGGATAGATAAATATAATATTAGAGATCATATATTCTAAATAACAACCTTATATCTTCTTGTTATTTGATTTTTATCGATCAGGAATAAAGGGAGCTCCTAGAACAGCATTATTGTTTGCTTAATAACTTCTAAGTTTATTAACCGATTTTAATGTGCTTTTTAGGATAAATAAGTATAATATTATAGATTATATATTCTGAATAGCAACCTTCTAAGTTTTTGTTAATTGGCTTTTATTGATGAGAAAGGGGACCTCCCAAATTTCCAGATATAAATATGACTGATTGACTGAACTACATATATTTTTCCGTAGGCATACTTTCTAACGCCCTTCGTAAAGCTGGGCCTGGTACCCGAGGCCTGCTCCAGCTTTACGTTCCCCCGGATTATGGGCAGGTCCAAGGCCACGGAGATGCTGATGCTGAACGAGAAGATGAGCGCCCAGGAGGCCTATCACTTCCACTTCGTCTCGCGCATCTTCAAGCTCAGCGAACTGGACGCCGTGGTCTGGCCCAAGATCCGGGAATACTCCGAGCTGCCCCCCAACTCCATGAGGGAGAGCAAGCGCCTCGTGCACCTCTCCCTGAGGGAGGGTTTATCCCGATCCAACGCCGCCGAGTGCGAGACGCTGCTGAAGCGCTTCTATGACGAGGAACTCTGGACTGCGGTCGCCAATTTCGCTATGCGCAAATCGAAGCTTTAGAACTTCAGCTGAATTCCATTTGATTCAATTAATTCAATTTGTATGTCTGTATATTTGTATATATATTATAGATGTGCGTGTTTATGCATGTTATCAAATATAGAAGGTTACGCTGGACTGCGTTTCTCGCACACACCATTGTGAATGGCAAACGATTGTCGTTACATTCGATAGTTCTCGATTATTATATATTCTTTTCAGTGCTGCCACCTTGTGGCTAGAACTAGCCACTGTTAGACATGCTTAGCCACTTTTTTTAAATGCTATTAGCCATAATTTTTTGGTTTACTTAGCATATTTTAGCCATTTGTTTTTTTGCCTCTGTTTTTTTTTTATTACTAAAGCAAATTTCGATAGTTTGATAATGGCTCACAAAGCTATAAGGTAATTTTTAGCCTTTTTCAGGGACTTTTTCTTTAAAATTTAGCCACTTTTGAATCCGAAAATCTGGCAGCACTGCAGCAACACAAGAAAAACCACAAAAATATTACGAAAAATTCAGCAAGCCTCAATATAAACAATAAAATAAATATTATATACATATATATTATATGTTTTAAATATTATTTTTTATATGCATTGCATATTTGGCTTTTTCTGACAGCACTAATTGCATCGATTAATTATGTCTATATCGATAGCAAATACACAGCTATCGCGAGCTGATATTTTGGACTTGTGTATCATCGATAGGCCCGATTGGCGAGTGTATCACCAACAACCCTACCACGAGTGGGAAAGGAAACAATCCGACTTTGTGTTGCACATGCGAAAATAATTAATTAATAACATTCGAAATACTGCAACCTCGCCTTGTTGCGTGTGCGGGTGGCGCCAGCAGTCAGCAGCATTCTTAATTACCACGGCGCCCGTCGCGATCAAAGTGTAGTTACAAAAAGAAAAAAAAAGTTGCTCGCCGAATTCGTCGTGTCATTAGGAACAAAAAAAGAAAGAAAGAAAAAGCAAAAGCTAAAGAGAAAAGGAAGCAAAAAGAAGAAACGCGCTGCGGCAAGTGAAACGCGACACATTTTTACTGTCGTCTTGTCGGCAGCATGTTGCAAGGCCGCCCGCACGCATAAAAAATGCCAAATCTGCCACAGAACCCCAAACTCACGTTATCTCTAAGCGAGCTCCATTAAAAGGTAAGAAGTTCACTTCGCTTAGTGTTGCCAGAAATAGCTAGATTAGCTAGACAAAAATATATACAAAAAATAGTTAACTGAACTCATAAAATTAAATAAAATATCTATTAAATAAATAACAATATGATAAATAATTATGCATTTTTGAACAGATTTAAATATTCGCTAAATTGGCAACGCTGACGCAGTGCTCAGTGTTGTCAGAAGTCGCTAGAATTGCAATATATAAATTTTTAATAAACTTGTGAAATCAATAAAAAAACCGCATCAAAATAAATTTAATTAAATAACAAAGTTAAAAATAAGTTCTGTGATTAGCATAAATTAAACTCGCCAACTCGTTAAATGCACAACGCTGCAGCAGTTTGTTAGTGTTGCCAGAAAAGGCTAAATAAAATATATATGTAAAAACACAAAAAAAAAAAAATAATAATATAACTAATGCATTCCAGATAATTATAAATGATATAAATATAAAATACATATATTCCAAATAGCTGAAAATAAACGAGAGATATAAAAAATTACTAAAATTGTAATAATATATAGTAATAAATATAATTATTAATTTATTAAGAAAATTTAATTGGTAAATCGGCTAAATTGGCAACACTGCCACAGTTGATGTCTGTGTTACTGAAAAAGGCTAGAACTAAAAAATACATACATATATACAAAATAGCTGCAAGTAAACAGAGAAATAAAATATAAAATCAATATTTAAATATATTAATTATTCAATATATAATTCGAAAACCGGCTAAATTGGCAACACTGTCCGGGTTGCCAGAAAACGCTAGAATTATAATATACATATAAACAAAATATCTGCAAATAAACAAAAAAAATATATTGAATATATAATATTAAACATAATTATAAATATATAAATAAATAATTAAAAAAGAATTGGGAAACCGGCTAAATTGGCAACGCTGCGCTCAGTTACTGCCTTCCACCTCCCCCTTCCCCAACCGTTTCAGTGCTGAGCGCTCTCTCTGCCCGTCAACGTGGTGCGCTGCGTTCGCTCTCTGCCAACGTCGCAGTCGCCGTCGCTGCCGCCGCCATTGGACATTGGAATGCGTGCATTTGCACGCCTAATTTACGCAGTTTTTTCGAATTAACTAGAATTTCGACACTTCTGAAGCCCCGTTCGATGGCCTGACTGCAACTTTGAGTTTTTTATTCCAGTCGAGTGACGAATGCGGCGCCTGTTGTACAGGTGTGTGTGTTTGCTAAACGCGTGTGTGTGTGTGCGTGTAATCTGTGTGCCTGTGTGTGTGTGTGTGTGTGTGTGTGTATAACTTTTCGCCAGCCGGCTTGCATGCAAAAGCTGAATTGTTTTGTATTATATACATATGTACATATTAATATATGCATGTGTGAATTCTGTGCACTTGCAGCTAACACCCAACCCCACCCGCACCACCCCGCCCCACCCACAATTCGCTGCTTCTGTTTATTTGCTTTTTCTATTTTGTTGTTTTTTTTTTGCACTGACAGAGCTGCCAGAATGTTGTATGCAAAATAATCTAAATTGCGAAAAGAAAGTGGCTAATAAAAGCTAAATTCAGCTAAATAAAATTAAAATAAAAGTTTTCATTTAAATATATATTGTTGTCGCTATAAATTTAACTATTTTATATTATATTTGCAATAGTTTGGTTCACATGAACAAAGTGCAAACCACAATCAGCGTTGCCAATTTAGCTATTTTCAGTTAATAAGCTTATCATAAATCTATGAGTAATATAAACAAAGCAAGATTTATGGCTATAAATCTGTGTTGTCAGAAAAAGCTAGATTTGTAATATAAAAATATAAACAAAAATTTTGAAAATCAATATAATTATCAATATATCACTATCAATATCAATATAAACAAAAAAATAAAATGCAGTTTAAAATAAATATCAAACAAACACACAAAAAAAAAAAAAACGATTAAAATAAATAACATAAAATAAATCAATATTCAATAATAAAACAATTACTGTAGTACTTCTGATAAGCATCAGAGACTTCCAACGACCAAGAAGGAATAAAGTTCTGGTTGACACGAACAAAGTTCATATTCCACAATCGTCGCAAATAACAAGCAAGTGGATAAACAAAATAAAACTGATTAAATATTTTCAACAAAATTCATGATAAGCATAAATAGAACTTGGAAATCCGCTCCAATAGCAAAGTAAAAAATAGCTATATTTCTAAATAAAACAGTTTATTTAAAACAAGCATATAATAATGCATTAAAAATATGTACCAAAATAAAATAAAAACATACATTAATAATATTAATTATGCACATATTTTCAAAACGATTTATTTCGAGCATAAATTGTTATATAATTTAAATGTATTATATTATAATTATTAATATTAAAGTAGTTAATATAAAATAACGATTGCTAAATCTAGCCATAAGCACGCTAAACTGGCAGCACTGCCCACAGCTGTGCGGCGTTGCCAGATGGCAGTCGCTGAGCTGGCTCATTTTAACCTCAAAACTAGCCGCTTCGTTTGCTAACTAAGAAACTGCAATTTGTTGTTGTTTTTTTGTGTGTATTTGCAGCTAAAACTTCAATGTTTTGGGGTTTGCAGCGTTCTCGGGCTGTGCAAAGACTGAAAGATTGAAGCATTCAATTGCCAAGCGAATTGTCAACGATTGTCGTGCCAATTATGGCGCAGCAAACGCAGCCACAGCAGCAGCAGCAACAGCAGCAGCAGCAGGCGCCACCGCAGCAACAACAACAACAGCAGCAGCAGGCGCCGCCGCAAGCAGCGACGCCGGTGTCCAATCCAGCGACGCCGCAGCCGCCCAACAACAACAACAACAGCATCATACTGTCCCCCAACAACAACAACAACAACAATAGCCCCAACAACAACATCGCCCCCTCGCCCCTCTACAATCAACACTCTCCAGCGGTCTACATGCCCAGCGCCCATGCCGCACATGCGGCACATGGTGCACAGCATCACGGGCACCTGGGGCAGGGGGGCGCGCCGGTGTTCCATCAGTCGGCGCTGGTGCCGACGCACATGCAACATGTGTTCGTCAACAATGTGACCGCCAATGTCAGTCTGCACGGCTGGCCGCATGGCGGCTATGTGCAGGCGGGGGGCGTGCCCGCCCACTATGTGCCAGCGCATGGCGAGCTGACACCAGAGCAGGTAAGTTGCATGCCACAAAATGTTGCAAGTTCCAAATTAACTTTGTCTTTTCCATTCGCAGAGCACTGCCATGTTGCAGATGCCGGCGATGCCGCATCATCAGAGCCATCCCAATGGCCATCTTGCCTCAGGCATGGGCGGCCGGCATCGTGGGCGTGGCGGCGGACGTGGACGGGGCGGCGGCGGCGGGCAGCGTCGCGGCGACTATCATGCGCAGCGACATCTGCAACAGCAACAGCAGCAGCAGTTGCAGCTGCAGCAGCAACTACAGCAGCCGCAGCAGCAGCAGCAGCAGATGCCTCCTGATGGCGGCAGCCCCGCACCGAACGCCCTGCAGCTGCAGGAGCAGCTGGCGGGGCAGCAGCTGGCGCCGCCACAGGAGCAACAAATGCCCATTCATTACTACACGCATCCCTACGCCGCCTATGGCGGTTATCCGGCTGCCTACTTTGCGCCACCGCACCACGCTCCGATGCAGGCGCCACAGAATGCTGCAGCTGCCGCTGCCGCTGTCGCCGCTGCACAGCAGGCGGCTGGCCCGCCCCTCTTCCTCTCCCACGTGCCCGTGTACAACGGCCATCCCATGTACAACTACATGGGCGGTTATTTCTACGTGCCCCAGTCGGAGTATCCCTACATCTCGGAGGACGGCAGCCAGCTGCAGGGCGGCGTGGTGGACGAGCGGCAGGCGCAGGAGCTGCCACAGATGTGGCACCATCAGCAGGCCATGTACGCCGACGACTATCAGGAGCTGCCGCACGTCAATGGCGACGAACTGAACCACAACAGCTCCTCGCTGGCCTCCTCGGAGACATCGAGCATGCTGAGTCCCAGCTATCCCATCTACGATCCGCAGCAGATGCACGAGATGCAGCAGCATATGGGCGTGGTGCAGATCTACGACGATGGGCAGCTGGCGCCCCTCCAAGCCATGCATCCAGTGGCTGCTGCAGTGCCTCAGGTTTGTTAGCTGGCGTCTAAAATCTTTCAAAAATAATCTCTGATTTCATCTACCTTGCAGTATGACGATGAGCTGGCGGATTGTGTGGCGCCACCTGTGGCTGCCATTCCCGTCGCCTGGCCCCTGCCGGCGGATGCCGCCGCTTCCGGCATGCTGGTGCAGGCAGCGCCCCTGCCCCTGCCCCCTCACCATATCATTCAGGCACCGCCGCAAGCGCACATCGAGGCGCTGCATCCGCCTCCAGTGGACACGCCCACGCCACAGGAGCCCCTGGGTAAGTCCACCAAAAATGTACAAACTGTTATCGGGCATGTCGATAAGCCGATAGCGCCAGATAAGTGATATTGCTTTGTTTTCCACTTCGATTTCAATTGATGAATTACCGTCGGCCTCCCTCCCTCCCCCTCCGTCCCCCACCGTACCCCACCGTCTATTAGGCAGACTTTGCTCTACATATTTGCAGTTGTGCCATGCGATAGATAAATAAATAAATGCCAGATAATGTTACTACTTGTCGCCTGCAGCAACATCCAAACAATCGCAGCGAGCAGTTCCCAAAAGTTTGCTTTATTACTAGGAATATCGCTTTCTGTTTATAGTTTAGTATTATTCTCAGTTTACTTGTAATTTCTGCTGTTTGCACTTGCTTCATTTGTCTAGACTTTCAATTAAATAATTTCACTGAAATATATCGAGAGTATTTACGTTGAAATTGACTTCGTTTTGCGATAAGGTGGTCAAAATATGATATAATATTCATCATATCCATCTCTCACAACCGAATTACGAAGCTCAGATCTTAAAATCTCGTTGCATTTTAAGTAACATGTTTACATCGATATTTTGTAAATATCTTACGTATTTCTTTAATAAATTTGGATTTATTAAACTTAGTTCAGTATATACGATTATTCCTTATTTCCGGAATTGTATTTCTTAGAGTTGCGATTTGTATTTTATTTTAAACAACAATTATATTTCGATGGGCTACCAATATACAAACTTACTTATAGCAAATATTTTCTGCGGGCTTAACCGTATCTATAACCACTGAGAGTTGGGCCAGCGAGAGTTCGGCCAGCGAGAGTTATACACAACTATATTATATATTACCAACTTTGATTCCATGGGACGATATATTTCTGCAACATGTCAATATATCATTATTCGAAATATAAATATGATAATATTTCGGTATATTTTGAACCTCCCTAGGGAATTGCTTCCACGTTTCCTGGTCTTTCACACAATTGTTAATAGCTTTCGCTTCGAACGGAAACTTGTTGCTGGGCGCCCAATCGATTCGTCTCGATTTGATTTGTTTGAGCCTGGCCAAGCGCTTGAAGGGCCAGCAATGCCTGAGAGGAGAAACCTCTTAACAGCTGTTTGTTTTATCGTCGATATATTTGTTTGTCCGTAGGTTTGTTTTCACTAATCAGCTGTACGAGTGGACGACATCAGTCTCTGGCTGCTATTGTTGTTCTTGTTCGCATTGTTCGTGCTTATCAATCGCCACTTTGTCTTGCTCCACTTACCGTCCCATTTGTGCACTTTATGGCAGTCTAGCAGTTCCTAAATAGTTGTAGAGCCAGAGCTTGTTTCTATGACTGGTATTGGCCATGTAATGTTTTATTACTTTATTAATTTACAAACCCTTTGATGGTTAAATATTTATTCGAAATTACCTCGTCTTCTTTAGTTATAATGGTTTAATAAGAATATTAATTGATATTACGATTTATTGTTAAATGATATAGAAAATGTAATGTAATCTGTATAGGTTTTACAAAATTACTTACTTAATGCACTGCGATAAAAGTAGTTAATTAAATACGAATTAACTCATCTATTGACTTTTGACGTTCTGAGAACACATCTCAATACAGAACATAATTCTTACCAAACCGAAAAGTTGGCTTCGGATTCGGTTTAAGTTCTGGTTCGATGTAATAATGCTTTAAAGATTCTGTTTTAAACCGATTTGCTTTAAACCCTGTTTGTTGTAATAATAATTATTGTGAAAGGTCGCAAAGTTTCGCACAGGTCGTTTAAAACTTTCTTAAAGGCATTTGGAATTTATTCCTTCAGTTCTCAGATAGTTAGAATTATCCTCAAAAGATTTTTACAATACAATTTGTTAAAAGTTTTAGGAAAATAGTAAAACGGACTTAAATTAATGCCTTTTATATGCCCTTTTAATCATATATTATTTAAAGAAGTTTATTAAAGCTTAATCTTTACAGTTAAATTTGTGTAGTCTATTTAAATATAGTCTGACACAGTCAATATATATCTGAACAATATGGCATTTATTGCAGAAATATCAGAAGTATTTATGTCATATCTTGAAGATATTCAATGTAATCATATAAACCACACAATAGATGGATATGACAATGAGGGGGGATTACGTGTCTGCTGAATCATTTCTTCAGCATTTTAAATCAGAGCTCGATTGGAGTAATTTGCACTTGTAGTATTATATCATTTATATAAACTGAGAGTATGCAGTCTTCGCCTTTGTCGACTCTCTGGCTCTTTGTGCCTTTGTCTATGCTTTGGCTTTGTGCACTGCTCATTTGAGTGATGCATGCCCCACCTCCCCTAGTTTCCTAGTTTCCCGCTACCCTCCGCCTTATCACGACGCAGTCAATGACATTTTTGTTGGCCAGTGTTCGCTTAGGCAAAGACTAAAGCCCAAGCATTCTGGATCACTCGAACCACAGCTGATAGCTGGTCAGTGAGTGAGTGTGTATGTGTGTTGGCCGCATGTATCGTTGGCTATAATATGTACCTACACTCAGAGAAAAACAGCTAGAAGCTTGCCTACATTTCTTAACATTTCAGGCATCGTTGCCAATTTAGCTTTATTTAAAAATGTATTCTTTTTTTTTAATATTGTGTAGATATTATTTTTGATGTATGTATTTATACCCTGTACCAATTGAAAAATGTGAAATACAGGGTTATTTTATTTTATTTTTTAAATGTGTATTTAGAGCTATTTTGTATATATTTTATTTTTGTTAGTCTGGGATTTACTGGCTTATTAATTAATGAAGATAGGTTTAGGTAATATAATAATTTAATTTAAGACAAAGAAGTTATTAAATATCTATCGGAAATTCTGGATTACATGAGGATTACTTGAGTGAAGATTTCACCATTACGTTCCTCCTTACTCAGTAAGTCGATTCCTTGAATTCAGTGAGATTGTTTCGGTTCTTTTTTCTCAGTGCACACTTGTGCCTCTATTTTTCCAGCACTTTGTCAATATTGTGATAGCAGTTGGATTGATACACTAACTGTGGTTCGCAGGAGTATATATTTTGATTCGATTAGTGACATTTTAGCGCGGGTCTGCTGCAATTGCCATTTATTGATTAGGCTAATCTTTTTGGAACTCGGCGCGTTACGACATCGGGTTTTTAGTGTTGTGCCGTAATCAGTTGACGATTTGCCGCTTGATTCAAGTGGCGCACGACCAAATGAGAGTCCCAGAACCCCACAGTTGCCGATTTGAACATATTCCGCGGTGATATCTTTGGGCACAAGGTAATGCGATAAGAATCCATGCACTTTGATCGATCAGTTTTAGAGCTGTAAAAATTCAAATAATTTCGACACCTGTATATAGCAGTTTAACCGATATTCAAAAGACTTTTGTTTTGTTGTTTTGGCTTTTTATATTTTATATTTTCTGCTAACATTTATTGTTCTGCTTTGTGTGAGAGTTAAGTTCTTGGCTTGCATAGCTCGGCTTTAATTGTAATTGGAATTACGCATAGACATTGTTGTAAACGGATTTGTTATTGCTCTTTAGTAATGCTACAAATTAGTTTATTAGTCATTTCATTTGTATTTGGGGAGGCAAGCCGTTGCCTGAAATATTTGCACAGTTTATCATCATTTAATTGGTGTATATAAAAGTGTGAGCCATAAAAGTTGCATATTCAGCGTAAATAATGTATGTTAAAAATTGAAAACAATTTAAGTTTCGGTATTAATTATTATTAAACATTTGTATTTTTTTCTCGGATTTTTCTTTGTATTAATATAAAATGGATTAGTTTAGCATTAGATTGGTAATAGTTGTAGCGGCTGCGCTTGTCTCTTAAATTTCTCGCTCTCTTAAATTACGCTTATTTTTCGCCTCTGCTTCTCTTTATACACACGAAAAAATAACTAACTACTTGCAAAAATGTTGATGTTTCATGTTGATGTTTAAGTTTATGTTTATGTTTATGTTTTTTCTTGCTACTTGCTACATTGGTATTGATTTCCTACTACAATTAGGTATCGTATGACACAGAATATAACAGTTTTTGCCGTATAACAACGAATGCACAACAACGGTAGTAATAGTAAACATTATATAGATCGAGTGAGCTATCGTAATACAGTTATACATATAATAATAGATACAATAATAATAATAATCGTAATAATACATAATCGAATTTAGCAAAAATCGTAAAATTTAACAAACAAATAATAAAAATCTATATATATTTTACAATGTATCATGTACTTGTTGTATAACAGTTTGAAGTCTACTATAATCAATCAGAGTTTATCGAAACTGCCTGACTTCAGTTATGAGCGTGTCTATGTGTGTGTATATAGCTAACAATAATTACAATCTTATCGAGAAGCTAAGCCAAGTTTTCTTGCATTTTCCTTCTGGCATACAATAGATGTATATATATTTTTATAGACTATATCTTTAATTGTATATTGAATAGTTGCTTAGGCATAGTTTCGGCATCGGTATCGATTTATATATATGCATATATAGCTCTTATATATGCATATATATAACATTTTGTATATGCGCTGCATTTGTATATAGTTTACTTTGTGTGCTCTAACTGAATACTCTGTCGCTTTGGACTCCGCCTCTGCTCCACTGATCCCTCGATTCCCTCGGCTCCATAGTGTCCGTCTCCCTAGGCTCCTCTTTGTATAAGTTGCTAGAAAAATATCGCGCTCTTAACTTAATTCGCACTCGCTCTCCCTCTTCTCTCTTCTCTTACGCATTCTATCCTCTCTTTTATTTATAGTGTTGTATTGTATGTATATTTATGGGGTTCTCTTGTGTAAATTCTTGTTGCTTAGAGCTTTGATTCCGTTGTTGTCGCCGCTCCCGACGTCGATTTGTGTTGCGTAGGGGCAAACGGTTGCTGTGCCTCCTCCTGCAGTGGACTGGGCAGGGTCTTGATGATCTTGGGCACCATGGTAATGGGCTGATCCTCGTCCTCCTCCTCGGCGTCCTCGCCCTGCTCCTCGTCTATGGGTGTTAGGGTCTCCACATGCACGGGCGTTTCGTTCGATCCGCTAAAGCGTTTCATGCACGGCGCCATGAAGCTGGTGATGGTCGAGAGGGCGAACAGACCTCCGGCCATGTAGAAGGGCAGATCGTAGGTGTGCGTTATGTCGTAGATAGCACCTGCGAGGGGAGTGCCCAGCAGGGCGGCCAATCCTCTGAAGAGAATGAGCAGACCGAAGGCATTCGTGAGCTTGTCCAGACCCAGCAGGTCGACGAGTATAATTGACGTTAGGGATATGTATCCCGAGATGGCGATGCCGAAGGCAACCGACATGGCTATGTAGGCGGTGTAGCTGTAGCAGAGGGGCGTCAATGTAACCGCCACCGTCGAGATGAGCAGGCAGATGTTGTTGAGCAGCAGCGAGTTGACCTGCGGTAGATCTGCGACCCAGCCACAGACCACACGTCCCACGGTGTTGGTGATGCCAATGATGGACAGCAGCATCGCAGCATCGTTCTTGGCAATGCCGTGCTCCTGGGCAGCATCCACCAGGTATACGAAGGGCACATACAAACCCGCCATGCCGAAGATGTTCGAGACGCCCATAAGCATGAAGACGGGATCCTTGAGCAGGCTCACATCCAGCATGGTGTTGACCACAGACTTGACGGAATCGGGTATACCCAAACAGGGGCACAGATCGAACTCCTCGCGATGCTTGTCCGCCTCTGCCAAAGGATCCAATCGCATGCTCTGCATGCTCTTCTCGTACTTGGTCAGCGACAGCACCGAGTTGCGGTAGTTCGTCAGCGACTTTTGCGACTGGTATTGGGGCAGGTTGGTCACCGAGCCCGAGTAGAAAATGTCCTTGCGGGACATGGGACGCACCATGCGTCCGCCACTGCCGCTGCCGGAGCTGCCGTGGCGCTGGGATAGCGACAGCTTGGAGGTGTTGAAGTCGGTGCCGGCGCCGCCTGCCTCGAGATCGCCACGGGAGGAGGCACGGATGGCCGCCAGGGAGGGTTGAAAGCGTTCGCTGGCTGAGGTTTTGCGCACGCGATTGAAGGACGGCACGGAACCATTTTTGGGAAGACTCTGATGATCGCCAGCCATGAACGCAGGCTGCGAGGCATTGCGGGTCATCACATCCTGAGAGTGGTATGGACTGTTCTCCGACTCCGAATTGCGCTGCGACCTGCGTCCGGAGCGTGCCGACAACTGACCATTGCTATCGGTATTACCCGCATTATTGTTGGGCGGCGATTGGTGAGAGGTGACCTCCACCACCTTGGACTCGGTGATGGTGGGCAGCGTGGAGACGGGATGCAGTCCCCCAGACTGTTGGGCCAGCAGCTCCAGATTGAGGCTGGAGTGCACACCGGGATCAGCGTTCAGTGGCATTTTCAGCTTGCGCTCCATGCTGCCATCCGGCAGCTGCACCATAAAGTGCGAACCGGCAAACGAGCCGCGTTCCAGCTGCAGTTGCTTCTCCTCGTACATGCGCTGCATCAGCGGCTTGACCTTCTTCTTCTTGGGGTACGTCAGCGGTCGCATCATCGCACCAAAGATGGCACAGTTCAAGATCAGTCCAGCGAAGATCAGCAGGGCGTTCTTCCAACCAAACTCCTCCAGCAGGTACGTGGCCAGCGGAGCAAACGCAAAGGTGCCAAAGCCCGAACCGCAGACCGCAATACCGGTGGCCAAGGACCGTTTTGTCTCGAAGTAATACCCCACGGCGACCACAGCCGGCAGATAGATCATGCCGAACCCAAAACCTCCCATGAAGCCATACGTGGCCATCAGCATGCTCACATTGGTGCTGAAGGTGCTCAGCACAAAGGCGATGCACGCGATGACGCTACCGGCAATGCAGACCGCCCTGCAACCATACTTATTGGCCAGGGCCGAGACGATGGGTCCGGCGCTGAGGTAGACGCCGGAGAGCAGGCTGCCCACCCAGGCGACGGTGCCCTTGCCCTCGTTGAAGTAGGACACGAACTCGGGCAGGAAGATGCCAAAGGTGTAGGCGATGCCGTCGACAATCATGTTGCACATGAAGCTGGCGAAGCAGATGACCCAACCGTAGCCTCCGTCCGGCGGAGGCGGCAGCTCTCCGTACACGCTGTCGTCGTCATCCCCCTCCTCGTCGTCCTCCTCCTCGTTGGCATCCTCCGGACTGTCGTCCGTCTGTTCCGCCGTAAGCCTCGCCGCCTCCTCGCACGCCAATTCGCTGTCCGTGCGCTCGAACTTGCGCAGGCGTGCCGACGTATTGCTGGCAGCGGCCGTATTGCTGTTGCTGTCCACCATGATGCTACAGTTTTATGAATATATATATATATTATATATATATTTATATTAATTTGTATCAAAAATTTGCCTGCTTTTGGCGGGCGCACAAAATTTAATGCGAGTTGATTTTTTAAATTTTGCTTTTTTCTTTTATTATCTTATTCTTTGCTCTTTGATTCGTTTATTCTTTTTGTAAAGCACGCTTTTTTAAGTAATTTTTGAACTTTGCAATATTTAATTTTTTAATTTTTAACTTTTTATTAGTTTTAATTTCTATTTTATTTTCAACTTCGTTTCGCACTTTTTCGCGCTCTTCGCAGCTGCAGAGCGCGTTGGCCGTCGCGCTGTCTCTGTCGCTGTAGCTTTCGCTATTGCCGTCTCTGTCTGTGTGCGATGCGTGGCCCGAAGTGTCACGCTCGGCGCTTTTACGAGTTATGCGCGAGCCTTAGAACGCGCGCTGTTGACGTTGACGCTGACGTTGACGTCGCTGCCGCTGCCGCTGTCCACTTTGTTTTTATCTTTGCACGCGCTCAGCATTTAACTCTCACTCTCACTCTCAAAGCTACTCCCACACACACATACGCACACACACACACACACGCACGTCTGTTCGCTCTCTGCTCTCTTCGCTTTATTTGCCGTTATATGAGCCGTGCGTGTTGTTGTTATTAAGGTTTTAAAACTTTGTTATTGCTTTTAAATTATTGCAATAAATATAAAATATTTGTGATTTTGTCGATTTTGTAACAGTTTGTATATTATGTATTTTATATATTCAGCGATTTGTTTATTTGTCACGTTTAAATGTTGTGCATTTGTTTATACATGCAAAAACGTTCTTGTTGTGTTTTTGTTGCCCTCTCTCTCTCTCTGTCTCTTTAGTTGGTGCTGTCTCTGTCTCTAGTTGTTGTTGCTGTGCAGTTGAACTTTGCTGTTTGCCTCTTATGACTTTGCGCTGCCGCTCTTCCTCTCCTCCTCTGCTTTACTTTGGTTTTTTGTTTTTGTTTTTGTTTTTGTTGCTTTTATGTATGGCACATTTTTGCATTGCCTCTGCCGCTGCTTTTTGGGGGTGCTGTACGTATTGAACGTTGGCGTCGACGTCGACGTCGCTGTCGCCGTCAATGCAATTGTATAATTTGTTGAGTATCGAAATTGTTGCTAAAATCGTAATCGATTTAAGTTAAAAGTTCTGCAACTAACGGTATATATAACAACTTTCTCTGGCTGATCGATAAATTCTAAACACAGCGCAGCAGCAGCAACAACAGCAGCAACAACAACAAACTTCACTTGGCTGCGCTTACGTGTTTAACACACATACACACGCCTACGCACACACACACAACGCTGCCTGCCACATGGTGTTGGTGTTGGTGTTGCCTGCCTTAAATCCTTGTTGGCCTGGCCAATTGATTTCCCGTTAGTTGAATAATTTAATTTATATTTTTATGCTTGGCCTTTTTTGGCTTTTTTCTTTTCTGCCTTTATTTTTTGGCGTTTTTTCCTTGTGCGCCGCGATTGAGGCAGAGACGTTGCCGAGACGTCGACGTCGTGACTGCTGCGCTGTTCGATATAAAATGAAAATTCGTAGCCAGCAGCAAGCGAACGAGGCCCGATTGGGGGCTGTTGTTAGAACTGTTAGAACTGTTAGAACTGTTAGAACTGTTATACGACGTTACGAATATGTACAAAGACAAAAACAGCGACAAAGACACACAAACACACCAAACACACGGCGAGCGCATGCAAAGCAAACCCAAAAGCAACAACTACAAACTGCAAAAAACGCAAAATCAAAAAAACAATAACAACAATCGAACATTATTCCTCACCATGCGCTCGCTGCTGACATTGCCATGTCTATTTCCCATGCCTCATGCGATGCATTTGAAGTTCAAGCGCGCAAGCTCTCCCAAAACAACAACAACAACAGCAACAGCAACAACTATCAACTGATGGAAGCTTGCGCTCTCGTCAGTGTTGCCAAACTAGCTGGCTTTTCGCTAAATCAGACTGAGCAACTACTAGCTGAATTCGAACACATCGGACGCTTTTCGCTTTTTCCAATCATTTTTTTTATTTCTGAATACATTATATATATTATTTCTGAATATTATTTAATTTCTTTCTATTCATTTTATTTCTTAATAATTTTTATAACTGTTCTATAAATGGGAATTTTTTTTTTTCGGTCCATTATTTTCATATATATATTTGCCAATATTATCACTAATTCATTTAAAAATATTTGTATTATAAAAGTGAATTATGCCTTCAACCAAAAATAATTACGTATTTTCCGCTTATTCTAATCGTTATAATTTTTAATATATGGCATATATATTTATTTATGGATATTATTTATAATTCTGGCCATTGTTATTATCGCAAATACCCATTAATTGGGTAAAAAAGAGGTAATACCTTTATTCGAATGTTTTTTTTTGTTTATTGTTATTATTATTTGCCTATATTATCCCTTATGTACAGCAAGATATTATTATATTATTTAGCTAGCATATGTGGTATTTGGCTTCCATACAAAAATGATTATTTTTCCGAAGTTTTTAGATTTTATTGTCATTATTTTTATGGATATTTACCTATAACATCACCAATTTCAGGCAAAATATAATCTAAAGTGTTGTTTTTTGCTTATATTGAAATATTAAATAGATATTGTAATTGCGTTAGTTATTTTATTTAATTTTGTTTTCAGTTTTATTTCAAAAATGTTGGTTTTTTTTTGTGCAAAATTCCTTAGCTTTATTGAAAATCTGGCCAACACTATCTCTCACGCTCTTGCGGATATTGGCTTTCGCTCTCTGCTTGTCACCTGGCGCGCTCTTTTGCTTTGCGCCTCTCTCTCTCCCTCTCTGTGTCTGTCTCTGTCGCTGTATCTCTCTCTGCTTTGCACGTTGTGCTTTTGGGTTTGCTGGCATGCGGCGCAAGGGTTGCGAAAGGCGAAAACAGCTGATTCGCACACTAAGCAGCGACAATACGGAGAACAGGAATGTTAGCACACACATACATGCGCACACACAGACCCACACAGATACAGACACAGATTTCACACACTCGCAAGCTTGCAGATCCGCATGGCAACCCCTGCAGGGGGCGAACTACCCTCGTCTATGACGCACTTGCTTAAGGGTTGTCTCTGCCTTGTCGTCTACCTTTGCCCAAGAAGAAACCGGCAGGCGTATAACAGTCGAACGGTATAACAGTTTGCAAACAAGCAAAGAGCACGTTAACTGTTGCTCTTAGTTCCGATTTGGGTTAAAGGTTAACTTGCGATTTTCAAACTTTTACTTTTGCCTGCAGTACGCGTAACTCTCTCTTCTCTCTCTCTCTCTCTCTTATTCTATCTCTCTCTCCTCCCCTCTCTTTATTGTCTATGTATGGGAATTGGATTCCTTTGCCGCCTTTTAGGCGCCGACAGCCTGTACGTGAGACCTTCGACGGCAAGAAGTTTGGGCGTCTGTTCAGTTTCGTCATTATCTTAACGGGTTTTGACTTGGCGATAAGTGTAGCGTGTTGAATTTACTGTTTATTATTGACCAATAAACGAATTATATTTAGCATTTGGGCCATAAAGCAGGCTCGCTTTTATTTCTAGCCAGATAAGGCCAAGACTTAAGAGAGCGCTCTCTTAGCGTTTGCTTTTCCTATGCTCTGCTCAATGTCATTCATAAAAATGCTAACAACACACGTCGTATAACGGTCTATGTGTGTCTATAATGTATATATATGTCTGTATATGTATGTGTGTATCTGTATTTGTATCTGTATCTGTAGTTGTGTGACTTATGGGTCAACGCCAGAGGACGATAGCTCTTGACGTTTTGCTTTTGTGCGCTCCTAAGTTGATTTGCTGTATTATTAGCGCATTAGTTTGCTCCTAACCGCCCCTCCCCTCTCCGCCCACCTATCTGCCTCTCTTTTAACCACGTTCGCCATGCGTTCTATTTGTATTATAGTAGTTATTATGGCCAGGAAATTGCCAGTTTGTTTGGTTATGTTAACCACTTTGTAGCTAGATTGCTCCAAAGCGAAATTTAATACTTACACAACACTAAACTGTTATACCACACACAACACTAATACACACACACACACACACATTGTCGTATGCATGAACTTCATTAGGAATGCATAAAGTTCCGAGTTGAAATGCAAAACAGTCTGCCACGTGCACCTTCCGACCCTCCGACCCTTCTTCTGACCCTGCCTCTGTCAATGGGTCACAAGTTGGGCCACGCCCACCTAACATCTGCCCACCTGCACACTTGTACGTGCAGCAGGTGTTTCAATTAGCTGCACAATTTCACATTTTCCTACGCTGCAGATTTTCGACAGTGTAGGGGCCGAAGGAAGGGAATTTTCTGGGCCAAAGCCAGCGAATGTTGGCGAGCAAAGTTCAATGGTAAAAGTAAACAAGTTTTTTATGCATCATTTTGCAACAATATAAGAAAAATACACTTTTTTCGTTTTTTAATACCCTTGGTATGGTGAAAAAAGAGGGTTTCAGCAGTTAAAAATTTTATAAACCAAGTCTTTTTGTATCTCAAAATGCATATTTTTGGATACAACAATTTTTATATCCTGTCCCATTTTTAAATGGGTAAAAACTATTTAAATACAATTTAAATACTGATGCTAATAATATTATTAACATTAATTAATCAATATTATTATCGTTGACATGTACGTATATTAATAATATCATTAAAAAAGTTGTTTATATTATTATTATATTTTATTATTTAGGCCATAAATTTATATCAGATTTATTCAATTTTGTTGTTGACAGGCCGTGGAGTAAGGCGTAGAGAATGGGCATCGAGAGTTCGGCCAGCGAAACTTCGACAAACAAGAGTTTTGCTAACGAAAGGTTATCCAACGAGAGTTAGGTCAGCGCAAGCAAACAAGAATTCAGCCAACGAGTTCGGCTAGCGAGAGATTCGCCGAGTTTGGCCAGCAGGAGTTGTCCCGGCAGGAGTTACGCAGCGAGAGTTTCACATTAAATTCAAAATGTATTAGCCAAAATTCGTAACGCTACCAATATGTTGAATTAATTAATGGAAGTGCCTTTCTGGCCATGGCTTTCAGCTGTTTATCTGTGCTCTCTTTGTGTCTTTTTTTATCACTGCCATCTTGTTGCGATTTTTCTTTATCTGACTGCACAGTTTATTGCGCTCTTTATATTCGTGTGTTTTCCTCTTTTTGTTTTTTTGTATTTTTGTATATTAACAGCAGTCAATGCCATTGCCTTTGGGCCGGTTCAAGAATTTCTGTTGATGTTTGTAGCTGCAATTGCTTTGTTTTCCCTCTTTATGAAATGACGCTAAATATGCGATGCGGGTGCGTATGAGCGATGAGCGCGTATACGCCGTATTGCTGCGCCGTAGTCTAGTCAGTACGTCCGTCCGTCGGTCCGTCATTCAGTCATTTAGTCAATGCGCTTTTGTTAATTTTTTTACGTTGTGAGATTTTCCGCATGCATCAGAGCGATATAGAGAGATACTCGTAGATATATTTGTATCTCTTGCCAATAGATTTATACAAAATGACGCAGTTTTTAGCTGTTTTTAGCCGTTTCTTTTGACGTTTTTTGTTTTGTTTTGTATTTGAACTTGTTGCTTTTTGCATGCAGCGCTCGTAGCTTGTTGCCCAGATATATTTTTGTTGTCGTTGTCGCTGTGGTTGTAGTTGTAGTTGTAGTTGTTGCTGTTGCCATTGGCCTCTGTTCGTACCTGGCAGATAGATACATTTGTATCTACAGCCTGCTTGGTTGACATTGCTGCCAACTGTTATACGCATTTATATGTTAATGCCAGCAGGATACAAACACACACACACACGTATACACTGCGGAAAATGTATCTGTGTGTCCTTGATGTGTTTGTTACTCCTACAAAATGTTGCTGTTGTCAAGCTGTCAGCTTTAGTTTGAGTTTCAGTTTTAATTTTGGTTTTGGTTTCGGTTTCGGTTTCGGCTTCATTTTCTGCTTCAGTTTGTATGCCAATCCAATCTGCTATCGATGCTTATCAGAGGCAGGGCAAAGGGGGCGTGAAAACTGCTTAGAAAACCGCCCATTTTATAGCTCGCTCTGGCTCGTAAATAATTTGTTTGGCTAATGCCTTCATTGATAAGAAAGCGTTTACGGCTCTTGCTGTGTTGTTGTTGACAGGTGAAATACTACAGCAAGGGGCAGGGTGAGGGAGGGGGAGAGGGTGGCAGAGAGACGAAGGTCGCGTGCCGCGTTCTTTGTGCTCTTAGAGAATTATGCAATTTTGCTATTGGCTCATTGCTTACTGCTCCTTGGCTATTATTTATTGTAAATTGACACAAATGAATTCAATTGAATTGCAGCAGCAACAAATTCCAACAACAACAACAACTATAACAGAGAATATACAGGGTGCTCCATGCACAATTTGTCTGTCTGTTGCCAGGCAATTTGCTGTGGAAGAACAATTGTTTAACCGACTTGTTATCAACATATTGTTTTATTTGTATTTTATTTGACAACAACAACAATGCTAGGGTGCTCGAGTACCACGTGTGATTGATAGAAAAACACTTATAGCACGATTTATTTATTTATTGCATTATGCTTTCAAGTATTTTCCAACTGTAGATAAGCAACAAATACATATATTTAGTTTATTCTAAATAATTATGCCATCATATTAATCAATTTATTTAATTTAATTTTGATAATCGAAGCTGGTTCAGATCTATCGAATATAATTTCTTTTAAATAATTCTTTAACTAATTCATTCATAGCTTTGTTTAAGTTCTTCAATAAAATATTAAAAAAACTTTAAATGATAATGCCAGCGTAATTGGTCAATTTGTTTGTTTTAATTTAGCAAATTACATGTTAAAATTCTTTTATATATAAAATATTTAAAAATTTTAGATGATGATCAAACATAACTGATTAATTTATTTAAATTATTTATTTTAGTAATTATTTATTTAATATTTTATAAAGTGCACAAATTGAACAAAGTTCATATTGAATGTTTACTTTATTCAATTCTTAAACCAATTTATTTAAAGCTTTGTTTCAGTTACTAAATAAATACTTTGCCCAATTCAATTGTTTCCTTATCTGAGCAGCTGCTTTGTGAAACAACTTCTACAAGTTTACAGGGTATCAGTCAGTCAACTTAGTCGTGATATTTGCAGTTGTTTTGTTCATTCATTTGCTGTGCTTGTCCAATCATAAAGTGACTAAGTTTGTATTATTATTTTGTTGTAATGATAAGCAGTATGCATATCAAATATGAATAATTGTTTATATTGTGCCAGATTGCGGGTAAACAGTAATAATAAATAAATAATAGTATAATGTGTATACTAGTTAGAAATCAGTGCAGTGATAATGTGCACAATTCATATTCACAATTCATAAACTAGAGCGGTACAAAGAACTATTACTGTTTACAGTTTGGTCTTCAATGTATGGAGTTAATTTTTGCGGGAAACCAAATGAATTTCATTCAATTAAATTTGTAACCATTTTGTTTGTGTAAATATGGAGACAGATTTATAAAAATAAAACTAAGTAATTTATATTATTTATAGTCACACTACTCTATAAAACATTATTCAAAATAAATGTAATATAAATTAATCATCAATTTAAATATTTCTTTTCAACTGTAATTAATTTGATTTATTTAAATTACGTAAATATATAATTGAATTTTTTATTTTATTAATTGAATTATTAAAGAATATAAAAAAATGTATTTAAAATTTAGTTAATTTTATCGCTAAATTTGTTATTTTTTCTACCGTTTTATAATTTCTCATATTTATTTCATTTAAGTTATGAAACCAAGCTCAAATTATTGTTTGATTTGCTTTGAAAAAATATAAATTTGACATTATACTACTACTTTTAACTTGAACTACATATCAATTTTTTTTTTCAGTGTCTTAAGCTCTGTTATGTTCTGCATTTCTTTTCGAAACTCACTCGGAACTAGCGTGAATGATAAAAAATTGACTCATGTCGGCTATCGCTGTTCCGTGCAGTCAATGTTGTTGCGTTGTGTTTTGCTTTTGCTATTGTTATTGTTTTATTTTGTGTTTTATTTTTATTTGCCGCTAATAAAAATTGAATAAAATCGCGCGCTCAATAACAAAGAGCGAGACTTGCACAGAGGGAGAGTGGGGAGCAGTAGAACTAGCTAGATCTAGAGCTAGATCTATAGCTAGAGCTAGAGCTAGCGCTAGCGTCAGAGCTGCTTTTGGGGGCTGCTGCTGCTGCCTCAGCTGCTGACCCCGTTTCGCAGTCGGAGGAATCAATTAAATATCAACAACAATTGCGGCAACTAATTGCAAAATCTCGATTGTTCATTTGCCTAATGAATAACTGTCATACGGTATAACAATGGGCGCATCGTAGTACAGTTTTTCGAGTGAAATTGAAAGCGAAATTGTTTAAATGCGAGTCAAGTGCAGGAGGAGAAATTGATTGAAATGCTGATTGAAATTCCTCCTACTATCGACAGCTGAAGTACAGTTGTGTTCGGAGCGCGTAGTGACGATTTCCTAGTTTGCATTTGTTGCATTTAGCAATCTGCCGCTGTCGACTATTATTAGCCAAACATGTTTGCTTGTTATTGCTGTTTTAACTGACATTTCGCTATTGCTATTCTATTTACCTGTGCGCTCATGTTTGTAATTATCCAGGCAACCTTGTGACAATGCAGTTGCCTCCCCTTCACCGCCCCCGCCCCCTCTCCCGCTCCACCCGCGACTCATCGTCGCACCCAAATCCGACACCCTGGCACAGTTTTGATTATAGTCATTGGCATTATACACATATTTCTCGCTCAAATCGAGCAAATGCTTACTGTTTGCTCTCTGTGTTTGTGTTTGCGTATGAATTTCCATTTCGTTTTTAAGAGTTCTACTTGATCATTTCGAGTATGTATCCATATATATATATATATAATACATACGGTTGCCGCTTGTTATACGCTAATTGAAATTAATTAACACATTGAATTCAGTACTCTGAATTCTTTAGATCCCTATACTGTAGTATTTCTGCTGGAAATCCGATACTGACCGCTCGCTGCTTCTTCTGCCGCCTCTATTTGTCATATGACGGTTAGGGGCTATATAATACTATTTAGCATCGCCTTTTAATTGTACATTGAAAGCGTTCGTTATGATCTATACGCTAATAAAACTCTAAATAGCATTCGCTCTAAAGAAATTGTTAATAGCTTATTTCAATTACAATAAAACACAATACCAAATCGTCTGTATTTCGACCACATGTGTGTCAATAATCGAGGGAGGCCCGATTCTACCTACAAATTGATCCGAATAGGCTATTCAGCTGCACAGATATCAAATTTAAATCCGTTCCAGGCGAATTTTGTCAATTTTAAAGCGCTTTCCAAATCGTTTTTTTAAAAGTAAATTAATTGTTGTGTGTGGAAGAACAAGAATGTTTAATGCCTAGGCAGGCTTACGAATTCAAGTGGAATATCGTTTCCCTCTTTGTCTATGTATGTAAATATAACACTAGTATATCTTTAAATCTGTAATTTTTATGCCTTTATATCAAGAGTCGCCTAGCAACATTGAATATTATTTTAAATGGTGTATATTATGCCCTATCCCGAACAAGGGCTAATCTATCGGTACGTGATTTCAACCACAATACACTGTAAATCTTTTAAAATATCACAAATATCACGTAATAGTCTGAGATATGCTACGTTAGTTTAAAGAACAACAAATAAATCTATAAGAACGCTAATATTCTATCGAAAGATTTTTATTCCTTTCATGATTCGTCTAAAATTTAAAATATAGCATCTCAAGAATCTCTAGGCGATATGTTGTATCAAGATCGATAAGATGGGACCTTACTATCATTCCTAAAAGGTCATCAATGGCAGTGAAAATTTGATCTAAATATAATCTCAATGTATTTTATTGAAAGTTTTATTTTATATCAATATTTTCAATAGATCAATCGATTTTACAACAAATTAATCAGTTTGTCAAAATGGTAATCGATAGTTTGATAAATCAAAACAATTTTTAAATAAATTTATGAATTTTTGAATATGTTAGATTTCTCTATATATTAGTCGATTTATCAATAGATTTATCAATGTTTTTATAAATTTCATCGATTTTTCTGCAACCTAGGATTAATTGATGGAGAAGTACGAAGTAACGCCTGTAACTCGCAATAAAGGCAACTGCAGTTTAATCATTAGTCATAATAAATATTTAATATTTCTGTAGAGACATGAGTATTCAAATATTTATTAGCTTTTGCCTCAACGTTTGCCTTTCATCATCTACTCGACAAAGATTTGCATTCATTTAAGGCGTGCATTGATTTGTTTTTATCATGTTTTTACTACCTTGTTTCTGATTGAACGCTGCAATCGCAATCGACGTTTATGCCGGAATGATGCAGTCTGAGCTGTCAACCTATTGCCCCAGTTTCCAGTTTTCCCACAACTGCAACGCTCTGAGCAGTGGCATTGAGATTGAGCAGCTTCCCCTCGCCCGTCCCTTATCAGCTTATCAGCTTATCAGTGTTAATATTTAGAGCATTTAATTGCGAGCGAATTAAATGAATATTAATTATGGGATCATTGCTTTTATGTGCATCACGTGTGTAATTTTTCAACTCTTAATTTGATAAGCAAGCTGTACCTTTAGCCCCCTGCACTCGACAATGTCTTATCAACATTTTCCGTTTCTTATCAGTGGTTCGATACTTGGCAATACGACGTTGATTGTGATTTACACTGATGTTTGTTCAAAATGTGAAATTCATAAACTGCAGAAGTTGTCCGGCAGTTGTTCGGCTGATATTATCCAATGACTACTCGAAAATGACATGGATTAAACGTTGTTATTTACTGGCGATGGTTGACAAATTGATTGGACAGCTACAGGCGGCCTCAGATAGGCGGTATTTGTATGTATATACGAGCATATATATATATATATATATGTCTAGTCTTATCAGAGTAACAACTATTGTCAGCACGCTGACAGTTATCTTTGTAGTTGTTGTGGTTGTTGTAGCTCTGGGGTTCTTTGTGCATCGAGTTGATCAGGCGGATTTTTCTATTGTCTCCGCTGATTAGCAACGTGTGAACTAATTTCGTATTCCGAACTGTGGCATAACTAAGTAAATATCAATATTTAAATGCAATATTTGTGGACTATTTTTACATTTTACACGAGCCAATAACAGCACAAAAACAAATCAATTAAAATTGGGAAAATTTTTGCTGAAACTGCCACATCCGATGTGTATAAAGATCTCATTTAACATCAATTGGTATCAATTATGTTGATAACTTAAATTCTTTTGTATGCGCTGCATGGCAATTGAGAGTAGCGTTGTTGCTTATATACAAAAATATAAAACTTTTACGATAAAAAATAAGATTTTTGCCAGAACAGGTTTTCTGAGGAAATGTAGACAGAAAAATAATAAATAAATTTAAATTGTTTGCAAAACAAATAATTATATCTATGATATTTTATACATAAATACGTTTTTATAACTTTTAACAAATCGATGTAACAGGCAGAAGAAGAAGTAGCAAACTTCTTAAAGTCTAGGTATATCTCCTAAGGTTATTAACCCCGTTTTACCCATTTTTCAATGCCTGTGCCGTGTATAAAAATTGTATCAGGACGACGACTTGTCGATCTAGACCCCTTATATGCTGGGAGTAATCAGATTTGAAATATATTTAGGAGTTTTCGATACGTAGGACAAGTTTCTTAAAAATTTTGACTGTTGTCACGCTCTCTTCGCTCTCAATTCGGGATTTATGCAATCGATATTGATCCATGACTTTATCCTGTTCCAGTGCTTCTAACGCACGTTGGGCGCCATATTAACATAGTTGGTCTCGCCAAAAAACACATGATATTTGTTTATTTATTTTATTTAATTAATGTCGTTGGATCGACGCTAAGGCGTTTAACAATGTCAATTTATCAGCAATACAATCATTTTGAGTGTCGACAGTCTTGATTGAAAGAACTTGAGCTGCAGCTTAAAAAGAACTTGGAGATATGCAAAGCAATTGCCCTATTTTATTTGATAATTTATGTATTTACTGGTTGAACTCTGGATGTTAACAGGAAATTCTGTTTTTTCTTCTCTTGCAGTTGATAAAACGCTACTTAACAACAACAATAACAACGAGGCTGCCTTGGATGAGGCGCTGATTGCTGGCAGCGAGAAGCAGCACCAGCTGGAGCTGGAATATCAGCAGCAGCAGCAACAGCAGCAGCAGCAGCAGCAACAGTTGCAGCAACAACAGCAGCAGCACATACAGCTGCTGCCACAGCCACAGCCAATTCAACCTCAACCTCAAGCACAATCCCCATTGCAGGCGATTGAAAAAGACGCCACAAATTTGACTGTTTCCATTGCCACCGTAGCACCGCAGTTGCAGCAGCAGAATCAGCAGCAGCAGGCTGTTGTGGCAACAGCAGTTGCTGCCCCACAGCAGCAGCAGCAGCAGCAGCAGCATCAGCAACAACAGACTTCGCCAATTGCACAGCAGCAACATCATCAGGCACAACAGCAACAACAGCCACAATTGCAGGTTTATCACGAACAGCAACATGTGCAGCAGCAGCAACAGCAGCAGCAGCAACAACAGCATCAGCCACAGCAACAGCAGCATCAGCAGCAGCAACAACGCAAGCCACCCCAGCAGCAATACAACAACACACAGCAACAAGTGCGTCGCAAGTTCTCCTCAGAGTACAGCCATCAGCAGCAGCACCACCATCACCATCATCATCATCAGGGCAGCAGCAACGACACTGCCATACAAACAACCAAAACCATGTCCTGGACCAACTCTGCACAGCACAAAAAGTCCACGCAGTCGGTGGCGGTCACTGCCTCGCCCCAAACAGTGAACAACGTTGCTAACACGGCAACAGCAACAGCCACAACAGCAGCAACTGCCACGCCCACTGGCGCTGGTTTCAGCAAGCCAAACGCTGGGGGCTATAGTCATCATAGCAAGACGTATACCAATCAGCAGCACTACCAGCAGCAGCAGCATCATCAAAGCAGCTACAACAGTCACGGCAGCAACAACAGCAGCAACAGCAACAACAGCAGCAGCAGCAACAACAGCAGCAGCAACAATCAGCCACAAATGCGCACATATGGCACCATGAAAGTGCCCTCATCGCCTGTGGCCAGCACAGCGCCAGCGTTGGAGCGCAAGATCAGCGGGACACAGCAGCAACAGCAGCAGCAGCAACAACAACAGCAGCAGAACAACAGCAATATTGCCAGCACAGCAACAGCAACTACCTCAACGGCCAGCATAACAGCAACGCCGCAACAGTTTCAACAACAACAGACAACGTCCACTGACAGCCAGTCCAATAGCACAAATAACGTAGTAGCAGCAACAGCAACAGTTGCAGCAGCAACTCCTCCTCAGCAGCAGCAGCAATTGCCGCAGCAGCAATCACCGCCAACGCCAGCAGCCAAATCACATTTGAGCCATGCCACAAAGCCGAAGCATGCCCCTGATAACAGCAGCTTCAGCTCAGCAGCTGCTGCAACAGCAACAGCTTCACAGCCGGCGCTCAATTTTGCGCCAACGCCAACAGCAGCGCAGGGCAGCAGCAGCAGCGACAGCGCGCAGCCTTCCTGGGCGAGTCTGTTTGCCAGCAAGAAGCCCGTGGCCAAGGTGGCGCCCTACGACGGCAACAAGCCACAGCAGCAGCAGCAGCAGCAGCAAGCACAACAGCAGCAGCAACAGTTGCAACAACAGCTGCAACTATCACCACAGCAGCAGCAACATCAACAGCAACATCAGCAGCTGTCGCCCACCCTGCCCAGCGTGCATCAGCAACTGCAATTGCCAACGCCGGTGCCGGCGCCTACGGCTCCTCTGATTACGCCTGGCACGCTCTCCTACTCGGCCGCCTCCGCTCAGGCCATGCCTCCTCCGCCCTCCTCGGCAACCGTCAAGCCCATGAAGGCGGAGCCGGCGCGCGCTGCGCAGCTGGACGAGTGGACCAACAAGTATGCCGAGTTCCTGACGCGCCACAAGACCAACCTGACGCCCATCAGCCTGCGTCCGCGCGGCCTCACCAACCGCTCCAACTACTGCTACATCAACTCCATACTGCAGGCGCTGCTCGGCTGCTCCCCCTTCTACAATCTGCTGCGCTCCATACCCAAGCAGGCGGCGGTGATGAGCGAGGTGAAGACGCCCACTGTGAATGCCATGTAAGTCAGCTCCCCTCCTACCTTGTTCATGCCCCATGCCACAGGCCAGTCAACAGACGTCCCAGGAACAGCTCTGGCGCCTGTGTTACGCCTGTGGCAGAGCAATTTCCATTCGCCTCTCCAGGCGTGCGCCGATTGTCTGCGTTCTGCATGCAATCAGCCTACGTCGAGGCCAATGCAGGTGCAGGATATAATGCAGGTAGCTAACAACAATGGCTACAGATGTTGTCGACTGCACGCACATTCATTTAATTTAAGAGTTGGGCCAGCGAGAGTCGAACTAACGAGAGTAGGACCAACGAGAGTTAGGCCAACGAGATTTCGACAAGCGCGAGTCGGACTAACGAAAGTAGGACCAACGAGAGTTAGGCCAACGAGAGTTAGGCCAACGGGTGTTAGGTCGACGAGAGTAAGGTCAGCGAGAGTTCGAAAAGCGCGAGTGGGACTAACGAAAGTAGGACCAACGAGAGATTCCAATGAGAGTTAGGCCAACGAGAGTTAAGTCAACGAGAGTTAGGTCAACGAGAGTTATGTCAGCGATAGTTAGGCCAGCGAGAGATTGGATAACAAGAATTGGGCCAACAAGCGTTCAGTCATCCAGAGTTTGGCCAGCGAGAGTTCAACCAGCGAAAGTTCGGAGAGCAGGAGTTCGACCATCAGGAGTTACGCTATCGGGAATAGGTGCAGCGAGAGTTGGGCTTGCGAGATTTAGACTGGCGATTGTTAAGAGTTAGGCAGCTAGAGTTTTAATTATTCCCCCGAGGCGTAACCGCTTAGTTTTACGTATTTTTCAAATTAATAAACCAATTTTCTCCCCCTCTCCTCAAAGGCTCTCCTTCATGAGCAATTTCTCCACGCTGCCAGGCGGCACGCGTCTGCGTCTGAACAACAAGTCTGCACAGCTGAAGGGCAAGGACGAGTTCGCGGGCGTTGATCTGCAGTGTGATCTGGCCTTTGAGCCCACCGAGATCTACAAGCTGTGGAACGACAGTCGCGAAGAGCATGTGGAGGGCAGGCAGGAGGACGCCGAGGAGTTCTTGGGCTACGTGCTGAACAAGCTCAATGATGAAATGCTAGAGGTAAGCAAAGGTTTTACAATTGCTACGTAAACTCGACTAATTTTAATAATCTTAAATAATTCAATGCAGGTTATCAAGCTGATTGCCAAGCCAAATGCTCAGCAGAACGGCGATGAGCAGGAGCAGGAGAACGAGGACGGCGGCGATGTTTGGCAGGTGAGTAAATCCCAGCTGATCTTAAATACTCGATCATACTAATATTGGATGCAATTTACCTCTCAGATGATCTGCAACAATCGCAACAAGGGCAGCGTGACACGCCAGACGGACTTTGGACGCACGCCCCTCAGCGACATCTTCCGCGGGGAGCTCCGATCGCGTCTGCAGCGGGAGGGGGAACACTCCACTGACGTCATTCAGCCATTCTTCACGCTCCAACTGAATATCGAGGTAAGTTTGTTGGCCATTGTGTTAGCAAAACGAATTCGACCATCGACAATAATTGGGCAACACATGTCCGGAAATATTTTCTGTACATTTTGAGATTATTTTTAAAAAAAATTAATTTGCAGTAAGAAATTAAAAGACAAAAAGTTATAAGGGCAGATTTATATTAACACAATTGCCTAATTGAAGTTGCTAATATAAGACAATAGTAGGACAATTAATATTTCAACTATTTATTCCTTTTAAATTATTATGAACTTAAATAATACTCTCATGCATTTTAGACACGTAAATTGGTTTGCCTCGATTAATCCGTTAAGACTAAAGCTTACCAGCTTTTATTTTAATAAATATATGGGCATTTCCACAGTCGCGCACAGGACAATTCGTACGCGTTTGAGTATTTTGAAAACTATAATATATTATACTAGATTTTTTTAAAATTGTTATTTGAATATTTCTTAATGTTCAAAGTGTTAAAAATATCTTTTTCAAGAACTTCTAATTTGTTCGCCGCGGTAGACCTTTCTGTGGTAATGCCCATATATCGTTATTGATAGTATTAAAATTTGCTAATTTCCGAACCTGACAACGCTGTTAAAATTATGCTTCCATAATTCTACCTCTACAAACAATTTAAATCAGTTAATATTGTTTGCTTCACAGTTATCATTGTTGATTTTACTAATGATTTCTTGTCACTTCACAGAAAGCTGCTTCGGTGAAGGAGGCGCTGGAGATACTCGTGGGGCGCGATCAGCTGGAGGGCGTGACTGGCAGCAAGACCAAGCAGGAGGTGGTGGCCTGGCAGCAGATGACGCTGGAGAAGCTGCCGGTTGTGTTGATATTGCATTTAAAATACTTTGACTATCGTTCCGATGGCTGCACAAAGATCCTCAAGAAGGTCGAGTTCCCCGTGGAGCTGAAAATCGATGCCAGTAAGCAGACAAATTTATCTATTTTTATCTATTTATCTCATATATTTGTTGTGCCCTTCATAGAAATACTGGGCTCAAAGAAGACCTCGCAGAAGCAGCGTGCGTATCGTTTGTTCGCCGTGGTCTATCACGATGGCAAGGAGGCGTCCAAGGGCCACTACATAACGGACGTATTCCATACGGGCTACAACAGCTGGCTGCGCTACGACGACAGCTCGGTGAAGCCGATTGCCGAGAAGCAAGTGCTGCAGCCGCATACGCCGCGGGTGCCTTATCTGCTGTACTACCGTCGCTCCGACACCCTGCCCCAGCTGCAGGCGAGCAATGGCAACGATGCCGCCTCCGGTGTCGCCTCCAACACAACAACAGCCACCAGTTCGGCCAAAACAAACTGATTTGTCTAAACTGAATATATATATATATACAATATATATACTAACTAGTGGCAGTGCGGTGCCAGTGTTTGGTTTTCTATGCATATACAAGTTAATAATTATCCTTATCTATAACTAGTATCTAAGCCCAAGTCCAAAGCGCATGTTAGTGTGAACGGTAGACGTATATGTGTAGAGTACGCGTGTGTTTCTTGTGTGTGTGTGTGTGTGAGTTGTCTAAGCCTAATCTTAACTTCTAACTCTAGTGGTAGCCGTAAGTGTTAGCCCGTAGTCCTAAGTCGATAGCTATTAGTTGTGCAAACCATTCGTTGAATCGAATCGAAATCGTTGTACATAGATAGCGTATGCGTTAACTGACAGCGAGCGAATTATCATATACAGTTAGCTAGTTTATTTGGCACAAACTATCGGGCTGAAAGTGCTCTCGACGATATGACAAACATTTACAGCTCTATCTGTACATATACGATAGTTATAGTTATACGATTAACTGCATCTAGCTACCGATTGTAGTTTAGCTTTAGGAATACCAATGTCTGGTTTAGATTTGTTTTTTTTTTTTTTTTATGGCATGCAACATCATTTTGTATGTAATACGAAGCGAAAAGAAATGTAGATTGAAATACCTAGCGTTATTTTTGAATTGAGCAAACAGCAAATAATTGTTAGTTCTTGGTTCGATATGCCCCATGATAAACTGGACTTATAGTTGCACCTCTAATGATATTTTAGTGTCTTTAGCGTCAAAGCGCCAACTAAGCCTACAATTTAGAATTATATATACATACTTATAAATATTGGTAGTTTTTGTTGTTAAACTTAGTTCTTAAAATGCTGTAAATTAACTTGTCAAGTTTCATGTTTCGCTAATCAAGATTTCTAGTTGCATCCAAACATAAACCATACTTAGAGACATATATTTTATTTGCTTACAAGCATACATTACAATAGTTCTAACTAACGTGCCAATGTTAAGTGAATTTTTGATAAAAAAAAAAAGAAAACTATAGCAATTATGCGACAACAAAATATTTTTTAAAGGAGTTGCGAAATTTTGTTAAATTAAGTTTTGATTTTTGATAAACCATTTATACATATGCTAGTTGTAAGTAAATGCGCTGTAAAAGTTGCTTGGACTACGATCTAACGATTTATATATATTCGATTCTACATATATATTACATTTGCTGTTTATACCTGATGATGAGACTTTCTCGAAAGCCAAGCGAACGTCAGCGTATTTAATGTAAACTGAAAAAAAAAAACTATTAAAAATAACTAAATACAAAAAAAACATGAATGAATCATTAGAAGACATATATTATATATGTACGAATATATTAGAAACCGTAAATATAAATATATATTTTGATGTTACACATATATGAATTATTTGTAAGCCAAATTCTAGCGAAAATGAGTGGAAAACACATTTTTTTCTATAGAAATTTTACAGCGTCTGCGCTTTGCTAGTTACAAATAGGTTCCTAAACAATTAAGGACAACTACAAAATAAATCAAATAATTAAGAAAAAATTACAAAAGTTACAAAAAAATAAAAAAAGCTAAGAAGTTATGTTTAGAAAAGAGCAAAAACAATAATATTAGTACTTGTAGTTTAAAGCCAAGCTAACAACATACGAAAACTAAACGTAAACAAAATTATACGTATAAACACACACACAGACAGACAGACAGACACACAAATAAATCAAATTTATACAAATGAATTAAGAACTAAGAGCAACTAAAGTAAAATTAAAAATAACATTTTTTGAAGCGAAATTAACATGTTCAACATATAGCATTCTAAACTAAAGACGTAAAACTTCAAATTTGTTTCTTTTGTTAAACAGATTCTCTTTGTATTTATTTTTTAAATTGTATATTTTTTTTATTGTTCTTCACTTTTGGCTATTTGGCGGTTGTTTGGCCTTTTTGGTTATTGTTTCAGTTCTTAAGTAGTTTCTAAGGCTGTGTAACTAACTAATACATAAATACGGATAATGTTAAATACGATTTAAGCCGGAACCTGTAATCATTACTATACTGAGTTGCCAGACAATTGTTCGTTTGCTTTTTCCTGATTTTCGGTTAGTTTTTGGACGTGAATGTTGTGAACCCTAGAAGGAATGAGAGTTAAAGTAAAATAAACGAAAATTGGCAAGTGCACTTACTAAACGTATAACTGAAGTACGATAAACAGTTAAGATCTAAATGTAATAACTAAATAAACAAACAAACGATTCAGCTTACAATGTTTTGTAATCATTTTGTAATCTAAGCAGAGACAGTGATGAGCAATTATCAACAGCATCAAAGAAACAGAAACATATTTAAGACAAACAGAACATGTTAGTAATTAACTAAAACAAAACGAATTGATATCGCGTGTTGTACTAGAGGTAAACATACCTGAACAGACATATATATCTCCATATATGATTTGTAATAGGATACAGACAAACAGAAACCGAAATCGAAACCGAAACTAAAATGAATAATGAAATATTAACTAGCAATACAATAAATAATACCATTACCAAAATATTCTCCCCTTGTTTGTTGTGCAAAGGAAAGGGCCGAAAGTGAAAGGCCCCAGAGAGCCAAGTCGATGGGACCTAAGGTAATCGTATGCAGCTGTAGGTCAAAATCATCACGACCAAATGAAGACGAAGCTGCTCAAAACCGGTTTCACCAAAAAAAGAAGCAAAGAAACAAATATAAATATTGCTGGGACTACGGCGGCTTTTGAATACGCTGTAAATTGCTAAAATGTTTCAGATTTTTCAGATTAATAATATATAATGATTTTTAATGAATAATTAATAAAATAATAACAACAATTACAATACAAGTTTTTAATGTGTGTCAAATTTAATATTTTTATAATAAATACAAAATTAATAAAATAAAAAATAAATAAACAAATTGAATTAAATTTTAAAACAATATTATTTAAATAAAATAAATAAATTAGAAATATGTGGGCTTTAATTTAAATTTTTATTATGACGCTTGTTGATACTCATACATAATAATTAAAAATATTAAAAATTAATGAAATAAAAATAAAGTAATAATAAATAAATAAATCGAATCAAAAACTAAAAACACTTGAAATAAATAAATAAATTGGAAATATGTGGGCTTTAATTTAAATTTCGATTATGACGCTCGTTGATACTCAGAATTATCGATATAGTATATTTTTAATCGTGATGAGCGTTTTAAGCGAATAATCAAGTTAAAAAGTGTTTGAGAATCAAAAACTTGTCTTTAGTAATCATTGCTCGGAAATGAGTGTTAGAGACCTTCAAGCTTCAATGCCCCTCAAACTGTTCTATATATTGAAAATCCCCTAGAAAAGAGCAAGGGAAATATGTACACCAACTCTTTTTGTTAACTATTTGCTGGCATCGGCAAATCGACGTCTTCAGTCAGTTGTGATTCATTTGTTATGCGAATCACAAGCACCACACAACACTCAACTCAAACTTGTTTTTTAACTCGGCGCTCCGTAAGATCCAACTTTGACTATACCAGAGAGTGAATATATATATCTTGTTCCCGCTCAGTCGCCAGTTAGCTGAAGTCGCAGACGCATTGACAAAATGCACACGCAATTTCGACAATTAGGGATTTCGTAATACCCACATACTTCCCAGGAATGTACCGGAATGTCTTGTGTCTGGTGCTGGGCCTGATCGTGGGCATGCAGCTGACGGAGTTCTGGGACTATATGACCTACACTAACGATGAGTACGAGAGCACCGCCATGGTGGGAGATACTTCCGCACCTACCATGTCGGGAAAGACGACGGTAGCCCAATGGCTCTACCAGGAGACGCGTGTGCTCTGCCTGGTGCTGACCACGCCCAGGGATCATGCGACGAAGGCGGCGAAGGTGAAGTCCACCTGGGGAGGGCGATGCAACAAGCTGATCTTCATGAGCAGTCAAGATGATGATCACCTGGGCGCTGTCAACCTCAATGTGACCGAGGGTCGTGAGAAGTTGTATGCCAAGGTGCGCGCGGGTCTGAGCTATGCTTACAGGCATTACGCTGAGGATTACGACTGGTTTCTCAAGGCGGATGATGATACGTAAGTGGGAATGTAACAAATCGATATTTATCGATAATATCGATATTTGCGTAAATGTTTCTAATGAAATCCGACACGATAGATGACAAAAGACCATAGTTTTCAAATATCGTTGATTTTTGATATGTATTCATTTTGCTAAAAATATACTATTGTTTAAAACATACCTTGCAAAACAACTTTTGAAGGTTTCGCTTTGTCCGTAAATAGGTCTCATTTGTGAATTCTTTACGCAAAGAGTCATACATGAACTAATTACTTGGTCATTTGAGTGAATTGGTTGCGTTCAGTAGACAACCAACACATTTTTCTCTGGTTATTCGAAAAATATAAATCTCAGGGGCAGTGAGAGATGGACCAGCTAGAGTTGGGCCACCAAGAGTTAGGCAGTCAAGCGTAGGCCAGCGAGAGTTCGGCCATCGTAAATATGCACCTCAAAAACAAGATTTTTGCTTTAAAATCCACATTTTTTGTCCAAAAACCACCCATGTTTAGTTTCTTATGCATATGTTTTGAATAGTAATCGTGAAGAATCAATACCTGGCAGATTTAACATATCGAATCTTTCGATCTTTTGCTACGATCGCTATATATAACTTCTACAACTTTAGCTATACCTTAGTTAACTTATTTCCCCTTGTTTTGATTTTAGCTATGTCGTTATGGAGAACCTCCGTCAGTTCCTGTATCCCTACGATCCAGAGTCCGCGGTTTATTTTGGCTATCGATTCCGTTCCACTTTCGAACACGGTTATATGTCCGGCGGAGCTGGCTATGTGCTGAGTCGCGATGCTCTGCGCCGTTTGAATCTGTTCGCCTTCAATAATACCAAGTTCTGTCCGATTAATACACGCCCAGAGGACAGACAGATTGGCTATTGTTTGTTGAATGTGGGCGTGGTGCCCGGCGATGCCAGGGATGAGCTGGGGCGAGAACGCTTTCTGCCACTTAATCCCAGACATCTGATGCCCCAGTTAAGGCCCGGAAGTTGGCTAGAACAAATCAACTTTTTCAAGCTCAAGGTAGGTGGAAATGTATTTGATTTACATATAATATGAGAATCATTAAGAGAATTCTTTTATTTGAACAGTTGGATAAATGCTGCTCCGATTCGAGCATTAGCTTTCATTATACCAAAAATTATGACTTTGATATGTACGAATATTTTCTATATCAACTGCACGTATTTGGGCGAAAGCAGGACACAACTCAGCTGCCTCAGCGTTTGGATCATGTGCAGATGGAAAAACAGTTAAAACTTTGGTACGAACAAGCTCCAGATATACTTGCAGTAGAGGATTTAAGTGAACATCAAGGAGGTAAATAAATATATTAAAGTTTAGGCAATGGATTTGTAAAAGTAGCACAAGAGGTTCTTTAATTTACCAGAAGAAACATGGAGTTTTAGTATTTAAAAATTTTGTATATACCAAGAATATGTATATATAGCCTTAATTGTTTTTTATTACAAAACCATATTTTAATTTTGTAATATTTATTGATTGTGTAATAATTTTATTGAAAATCGATATATATGTATATACATATACTTATTTTTCCTTATTAGCTATAAACATCAAATATCGTATTTAGGTTCGTGGAATTTCTCAGCATATGAAGTCGTATACTGATTTTCGATACCTCTATTTGCTATGTTTTTTGAAGTTCTAAACTGTATATATGATTACTTTCAATAGTTTTCTGCATTATAATAATCATTTTTTTAACACAAATATGCTGCTAATACTAAGTGCTGATTACACAGCGCTCTTCGGTCGGTTTCAAATGGAAATACCTGCAATTTTCAAGAGTTTTTACCTTAATATATTTACAATTCCAATGAACCCATTTTGAATCATACAACAAACATCGCATAGATCAAAGAAATATCATAATAATGGAACCAACTAGTGGTAGTTGCTGCTCAGTAAATATTTATCAAGTGTCAAGTGCAGGCCCAACGACATTGACAAATCGTGTAGGCGTATCAATAAACTTAATGTAATTGCTCGACTTTCGTGTAAATAAAACAAGAGATTCATAGCTGAAACAAAGATTTATTTGACATCGTCGCAACAAACAATTGCAGGGACCCAACACAGTAAACAGTAAACAGGAAACTCGCAGATGGACGGGAATTGGACGGAAAGTTTAGCTGTCCGTTGGCACAGCTTTTGCCATTTGTCAATGGAGCGTGGTCGGGAAGGGCTGGAAAAATTGAAGAGACCCCCGGCTTTAAAGCTCAATTTATCACGAAAGACGTTGGCCGCGTGCCGCGTCCGTCCGTCCGACCGTCCGTCCGCCTCTGAGGATTAGAAGCGGATTGTAACAAATACAACTACGGCGCAGACGAGCGGAATCGGAGAACCGGAAAATCGAGCGAAACGTGCCAAACACGTGAAAAATACCTAGGGATCTCAACAGTTACCACTACGACTATTGCTATTGCTACTACAATTGCTCTGCTCTCGTGTTGCATTGTTGTTATTTATGAGCAAATGAAACGAGCTCAGGCTGCAGCACATTCTGCCAAATGGGGTGGAGGCAGAGGCACGCGAGCCTCAGCCTTGCCCCGCCTCACCGCCAGCCAAGCCTGCCCCTGGACCGCACCTCGGGGCTCGGGATAAACTCGTTCTGTCAAAAGCCAGACAGCAGCTGCTGCAACCATTCGAGCTGTAAATGTTATGTAAAATGTGATATGTGTTACACATTTACGAGTCGATTGTGCTTTTGTGCCATGTGCCGTTATCTAAGGAGGGGTGCCGCGCACAGTGGAACGCGTCCTGGAACGTGCCCCGTGCCCCGTGCCCCTAGCTGTGCCTATTGCCTGTGCGCCTGCGCAGCGCCGCTCGCCTATTGTTAGCTTAATTTCCATATTTGCATAAATAAATAAATGAATGAATGCGTCTATGTAGCACAGCGAACAGTTGCTACACTTGAAAAAATAAACTATCAAGAAATTGCTAATTCAATATCCTATAATTCAAGCGAACTCTACTTCGGACTTTCTAATTTCGAAAAAAAATCGTAAATTCGGAAAAATAAAATACCGCAAAAATCTTAATTAGTTTATTAAAATAATATAAATTTTGATACAGATTCAAGTCGACCCATTTAATTTGTGATGTAAAAAATAAAACAATGAAATTCAATTAAACTTTAATTCTGACTTATTTAATAAAAAGGAAATTTAAAATTCGATAATAATTTAAAGAAATTCTAATAAATACATACGTAATTATCTAATATATATAATATATGTACATATATTTCATAAATTAATTACGGATTTAAATACTTAAATTTAAAAAAAATCTCTTATACCCTGTACCAAAGATCAGCCTTCCTAGTACAGTATTCTATTTAAAATATATTTTGAATCTAATTCAATTTATATTCCAAATACCACTTTCTATGTTGAATAAAAATATTTTATTTACTATATTTTATTTCGCCGCTCGAATCACCTAACGATTGATAAATATAACCGATACCCAGGGAACACCATGAGGAGGCCAATGGTATGTCGGGATATTAATATATGCAGCATAGCCTACTACTTCTTACATATACATCAACATAAAATTAAAACAAAAAAAGCAAATATCTTTAATTAAACATAATTCTTTTAATGGACCGATTTAATTGAAATTTGCACAATTGGTAGATATTAATCATCTCCACAGTTCGTAGAAGAAAGAATTTATTTGGATAGATTCAAATGTCTTAAATTTGTCAATGTATTATATTTATGGCCATTGCTCGCGGTAGGGGCGTGACATTTGAAATTTGGAATAAACTTGTTCTGCGTATGGTATACACCTTTCAAAAATTACCAAAACCAAAGCTCTAGCTATTATAGTTGCTGAGATCGACGGGTTCATACAGACGGACAGACAGACAGACAGGGCTAAATCAATTACGCTCGTTCTCCTGATCAAGAATATATATACTTTGTGGGGTCTACCACGCCTCCTTCTACTTGTTACATACATTCTGACAAAGTTAATAACCCTGTATTTCCCATTTTTCAATGGGTAAAGAGTATACAAATATTTCAACTTATTATACTATTATTCTGGCAAATTTTCTAGAAAAACTTTATTGCTGAGTAACCATTTTTCATTTTGACAAACTTTCGATAGCATACGTTGCTACTCTGGCATTTTATGTTTTGTTTGTTGCACAACACTGTTTTTATTGAAATACGTTCACACTGCTCAGTTTACATTTGCCAAAGCAAAAATAAAAATTGTCCCTACAGATTTCCTTAAAATATTCATTCGAAGCTCATTCGTTGTAGCAGCAACAACTAAATATTAAATTTTTAAAATGTCGAGCCCCAATAAATGGCAAAATATTTTAGAATCGGATTCTGAATCAGAATCAGAATTACCCGCAAGCGCAAAAAATATGAAAACTGGCGATGCTTCTGGTAAGTTCTAAAAATTTTAATTCATTAAAAACTATAACAAAGTTTCACGTTTAACAATTTCAGATTGCGAATACTCGAATAACTCGAGTAGTTCGAATAGCTCGAATAGTTCGAATAGTTCGAATAGTTCGAATAGTTCGAATAGTTCGAATAGTTCGAATAGTTCGAATAGTTCGAATAGTTCGAATGGCTCGAATAGCGTAGGTGTCACGGAGGATTATTTTCTTGAACAATTTGGAGTTATAGCAACAGTATCGGAATCCAACATTAAAGAGCGTAAGTTTATTAATCTTTACAAATTTCTTCGTTAATAATTATTAATTGATATTCAGACTTGGGTGAGGACGATGAGGAGCTAAGGGAAGCCGAAATGGACACTGACACGTTGGAGGCATTTAAAAAAGGCTGTACAATCTGTACAATTAACGGTAAGTGCAGACATAAAAGATTTAATTAAATTAATTTAAATTTTCATTAAATTTGTAATTTTAATTAAAATACCCAGGACGATATGACTTGGTAGATAAGCTCTACACTGGCTGCGATTCTTTGGTATATAAGGCTTGGGACCTTAGCAAGAATCGCCAGATGGCTCTAAAAATATCCAAAAAAAACATATGTTACCAAAACGTCAGAAAAGAGGCAGAGCTGATGAGATTCATGCACGAAAACAGCTATAATCAGCATGTATTGGAACATATTAATGATTTCCCCTGCAAGTTTAACGATTCCATAAGATACGTAAACATTACAAACCTGTTGGACGAAGATCTCGGCGTGATCTTAAAAGAACTTCTTAGTGGACTTCCAATACCGATGCTTAAGTCCATATTTCGGCAGTTTCTGGATGGGCTCGCCTACATACATTCCCTCAAAATAGTGCACACGGACATAAAACCCGACAATGTTCTGGTTAGCTTCACGAATGGTTGGGACGCTCCCCATGTGCAAATCGGGGATTTTGGCAATGCATTGAAGTGCGAATCATCTACGGATCTGCATTATGGCTTGATACAAGCGCCTGCCTACCGTGCTCCAGAAGTCATATTATCGGCCGGTTTCGATATATCCACCGATATCTGGAGCACCGGCATCATGTTCTTCAAGCTGGCCACGGGGCAAATACTATTTGAAGCCAAACCGTCCCCGAGATGTGAATGTAATGATGATGTAATGTTGCTACACGAAATGACGGCTGTGCTGGGAAGAGTGCCCTCTGACTTAAGAAAGAGAGCCCAGTACGATATCCTGACTGAGCAGGGGTATGTTAAGTTTTGCCAGAACCCAGAAAGGAAGTCTTTGGAAAACATATTGCATGAGGAACATCATTTGTCCGAAGAGCTATCCCACTTGCTGACAACCATGATCCAAATGCACCCATCAATGCGCTGTGATGCAGCCACAGCTCTGAAACATCCCTGGTTGGACGAAGAGTTATAGTATGATTTGATCAATAAATCCGAATTCTGTCACACTTAATACTGTTACCCGAAATACCATCACACTACATACTGATATGCCACTATTACACTAAATATTATTATACTAAATATTATTACACTATATATTGTTACACTGAATCTTATTACACTAAATGTTATTTTATTATATTACACTAATTATTACAAGGAATATTATTTCACTACAAATTATTGTACTAACAATTATTACAAGAAATATTATTACACTGAAACATTAAACAAGAACTAAATATATATAATATTTTGTTTTATTTTATTTTTATTAGCTAGCGCCCGCAAGACATGACAGTCGTGCTATCTTATACCATGTACCTAAGATCAGCCTTGCTGCTACAGTATTCTATTTAAAATATATTTTCAATCTTATTCAATTTATATTCCGAATACCAACTTTCTATGTTGAATAAAAATATTTTATTTATATTATTTCGCCGCTCGAATCAGCTAACGATTAATAAATATAACCGATACCCAGGAAACACCACGAGTAGGCCAATGGTATATCGGGATATTATTATATGGACCATTGCCTACTACTACTTACATATATATCAAAATTAAATAAAATAAATAAAATTTCTTTTATTAATCATAATTCGTTTAATAATGGACCGATTTAATTGAAATTGCAGAATTGGTAGATATTAATCATCTCCACAGTTGATGAGTAGAAGAAAGAATTTATTTAGCATCCAAAAATTTAAATAAATTTGTTCTGCTTATGGTATACACCTTTCAAAAATGACCAAACGGCTACTCTAGTTATTATAGTTGCTGAGATCGACGCGTTTAATTTAGTCAATGTATTATATTTATGGCCATTGTTCGCGGTAGGGGCGTGGCATCAAAAATTTGGAATAAACTTGCTCTGCGTATAGTATACACCTTTCAAAAATGACCAAAACGGCTGCTATAGCTCTTATAGTAGTTGCTGAGATCGACGCGTTCATACAGACGGACAGACAGGGCTAAATCAACTCCGCTCGTCCTCCTGATTAAGAATATATCGCTCGTTTACCAGAAGAGTGTCATAACTCAAAAAACGCGATTTTTGAGTTAATGATGCAGTAATGTTCGTTAGATATTAATCTATCTTGTGTCAAAATTTCATTATCCTATCTTCAATACACACAGCGTGAGATGAGAATGTGTCGCTCCACCTTGTATGGAGATACACGGCGCTTGAAAACTTTAAACGCGTTTATCTCGAAACGCACTTTTTTGAGTTATGACACTCTTCTGGTAAACGAGCGATATATACTTTGTGGGGTCTACCACGCCTCCTTCAGTTATACAGCAGTAAATTGTTTTATAATTGTTTGTAAGCGCAACTACAGGCACAGTTTAAAAGCTATAGACTTGGGATTTGGCATGTACGCAGCCTATGGCATTATCCATCGATGCTGTGAATTACATTACGAACGGAAAAGAAACAGCGAAGATAGATCAGACAAAGGAGCCACCTAGATCTTGCAGACTATAAGAGCTAGAAATATAATTTTTTGGTATTTAGGTTTATCTAGGCAGGAATTAAATCAAGTTTGTTTGGGTTTTTTGATAACTCCTCTCTTTCCTCCGCTAACCAGTTTGCAGTTTAAAAGCTTCAGTTTTAAAGCTAAAGATTTGGGATGTGGCATGTACGTAGTCTATGACAATCCCAATCGATGTTGTGAATTACATTACGGTCGGATAAGAATCAGCGAAGAAAACACAAAGTACAGGGTCTACTACAGTCGGTTACGTCCGACTGTAGCTCCGTCCTTACTGGTTTTTTTTTGAGTGCGCTACAGAGCTTTATCATGTCTCATGCAAATAACCCTATAGATTGAACACGTGTCCTGGCCAACAGCGCGTGAACATGCAAATGACTGTGGCCCTAAAAGCGAGTTCTAGGTAGTTTGACAGATTTCCATGATGAAGTGTTATCGCTTCAAATATGCTTTGCCAGCCGTACAGCGATAAAATTTCAACAGCTGCTAAGCTTGCTAAGCCGCCGAAAGATAACCGAGCGAAGGGTTCGAGCAAAGGGTTCTTCCTCTGAGTCAATTTGCGGCTTAAGATCTGAGCTGTTTGTAGCAAATCAAAAGGTAAGTGTGCTTTGAAGACCTTAAGATTGTTTTTCGATGGCAGCGCAAAGCGGTAAGATAAAGTGCCAAATATCTACAAATAATCCTGTTTATTGTTAAGTACTTGAAGGAGTTTTTAAGTTGTCTTTTCTGATTAAACTGGGTGTATTTGTTTCAAAAATATAGATTTTTAAGGCCGAAAAACGGGAGTTTTAATGCTAAAAGACCTTATTTATTTGCCATAATATTTATTATATAATATATATTCTACCTAATCAATTTTTATGAAGTTATGTAATATGAACCCCGGGCCTCTAAGATATTATGTATTTATATTTATGTAGAATATTTATTTAATACTAGAGTAATATCTAATGCCACAAATACAAAAGACTTATAATTTAGAGCATTGAAATACAATTTTAAATTTTTAAAAATAATATACTAATTCTGATTATATTTAAATTATTATTTTAATTTTTTATTGAGATTTTGATAATTGTATAAATCGTGATTGAAAATATTGATAGCGTTTGGTAAATATTTTAGGTAATTTGCGTTATTGTAAAATTATCGCTCCCAAGCTTATGCCATTTTTGTGTAAATTTTTCTTTGTCTTACAAAACTATTTTAATTCCCGCCCGTGTATTTCTGCTTAACTTGAAGACTGTTTTGGCACGCCCTGCACTTTGGCACTGAGCACATCCCCTGTTGCCATTGATAAACCCTTAAGTTGCCGTCGTTTACGCCACAAACTGTCTGTGTCATTTGCTTCTTAAGACCCAAGTCACAAGCGAGTATAACTATAAAGTACATGCCATCCCTCTCGGCATCTGATCGCAACGCCCCTGTAATTAGTAGCATTCCAGAGCTAACAATCGACTCCGGCGCCAGGCTGTCTGGCAGGAGTGTTTACACATTGCGAGGACGTTGTATAATCAATTTAATGGCTTCCCAGATGCAGGGCCACAACACAAAGCGGAAGGCAAAGGTAAGACAAGGCAGAAGGCAATGCCAAAAGGCATATGAATAACAAAAAAAAAAAGGAGGAGAAGGAAAAAAAGAAGTCAACATCCAGGGAATGTCCGTGGGCAATTTCAATTTGTAGCTGCCTAAAGTGAAACCTACAATTGGCACTTTGCAGCCAAGGAATTGCCCCTTTTATGCTGCTTTTTGCTCTTCCTTTCTTGCTGTTGTTGCGGCGCCGCAACTCAATTAAGTGACGAAAGTTGAATGAAAAACCAAAAGGGCGCGCACAAAGGAGCAGAGCACCTAGCTCGGTTCCGATAAGAACCGAGTAATCGAGAACGCATAGCGGAGAGTGGAGAGAGGAGAGCGGAGAAACTGAGGAAGAAGGGTCGTCACTGAAGCACATAAATGCCTTAGCTAAAGGGGCAAAACTGCGGTGACTCAACAATGTCTTGAACGTGTTGCTTCGCTTCCTGCGGCAAAGGAATGTTTCTTATAAGAATATGCCACTGCAACCCCTAAACGAAGAAAACAAAAACGAGGGTTTCCTTTTAGCTGCGGCGCGTGCCAAGACGGATAAGAAAGCGCAGGGAAGTCACATAAGACTAGGCAATAATACCTGTAGCTGTGGCAGGATTTCGAGCGATGTTTGGCCTGACATTCATTATGCTATCGTCTGTCTGCCGTCAACGTTGTCGCCTTGTCGCCTCACAGTTCCGCCGAGGTCCGTGCAACTTGTCCGACAGCTCCTCTGAGTCATTGGCGTGTTGCAAAGCGGAAGTAAGGCGGCAAGAACTGCAGTGTTTTTTTTATTCTATACCCTGTACCCATGAAATGGGGGAAAACGGGTTTTGTTAACTCTGTGCAAGTGTATTTGAGGGACAGAAGAAGGCGTGAGACAGCCCACAAATTATTTATATTCTTGATCAGGACGACGAACAATATAGCCGATTCGTCGATATAGCCATATCCGTCTGTCCATCTGGATATACGCTGGGATCTCACAAATTATACGAACTAGATAGTTTAGGTGGGTGTAAATCATACGTAAAATGTCCTTATTTTTTTTTTATTTTTATTAATTCTATAATTAATTTTTGTTTATTTAATCGTTAAAACTTGAATAACAAGCGTAATATTGGACATAGAAGACTGTTATTCAGAATATTCACTCTTTGCCTTTATTAATATGTTTCATTAAAAGTCCATGGAAATCGGTTTATAAACACAAAAGTTATTGAAGAGACAATGTTGTAGGCTTTGCCTCGTCACTTCCTGACAGCACGACTTTTAAAGCATGGTACACAAAATAGGTAAGAGAAATCATTGCTTCGTATAATACTTTTTTATTTAATAAATATTTTTAAATTATATTTAAAATATAGCTTGCAGGGTAATCCACAGTCGGGCGCGTTCGTCTGAACCGCTTCGCCCTTACTGCTGTTTTTTTTTAAATATTTTTTATAGTAAAAAATAAACCGGCAATTACTGCACACGTGCATATGCAAAAGGGAGTCTCAGAACTCAGAACTCAGAACTCGTAGGAGCTCGGCAGGTTGTGTCAAAGGAAGTGGCAGCCAAGCGTTAAATTGAAGCATGCCAAATCAATTAAAAATTTTATAGTTTGCTTGTTTGCTTGACAGTTTGGCATTGCTACGGCAACATGTTTTTCATTTTCCATTTTCCATATACCACCAGTTTATACTTGTATTATTTTCAATTTGTTTTTTAGCTACTTTTTGTTGGATTTTGTTTAGTTGTTTCCCGCATGATAAACAGCATCGCACAGCTGCCGCGTTTCGCTTATCGCCAGCCAAATAAAAATCAAAATACCTTTACACATGATTTATCAAGCACTGCATATGTGTGTGTGAGTATGTGTGACTGTGTGTGTGTGTGTTTGTTGCAGCTGCCGTTGCTTTTTGCTGCCGCTTTTGGCATTTGTTGGGCTGCGATCGCCCTTGGCCGAAAAATGCTTATGCTATTCTATTGCCCGAGACTACAAAAATTCAACCCCCAAAAAACAACAAATTTTTGGGGTGGCTTCCTATCTGCATGCATATATACATATATATCTTTATATATGTGTGTGTTTGTTGCCCACAATTTATTAGCGCCTCTCACACTTATTTAGTAGCGTTGTTTTGTTGCACATAAACTGCATGAAATTCTAAATTTTCTAGCACAAAAACGCGTTTTATATTATACCAAAATCTGCCCATTTCATTGTCCTTGCCTCCCTTGTCCCCTTTCTCTTCTCCTAATTGCCTTGGCATCTGCGTGCTTTGTTTGGTTCAAACTTGTTTCAGTTGTTGTGGGGTGTACAAAATGATTTAGTTCCAACTATATACTCTGAGATGTGCCCTGGCGAGCACATTGAACTCTTTATCGAGCAGTCTTCTCAACTGGAACTAATGAAAATTAGTATAGCTCGACGGGCTAATAATGTGCTGCAGCATTCGGGTTCATTTCTGATTGGAAATATACTACTGTAGTATAATATTCAGATAGCAATTGAAAGAGACTTATCGTTGCAAACAAGTCTGGTATGTCAAAACTCATTCCAATTATAGTACATAATTTTGTTGACATAATTTTGTGGTTTATTCATACGTATAAAATATATTTTTTTTAATTTTGTAAATATTTTGATTTTGGACTACTATGAATTAATTACGAATGCTGAACAATACAGTTTGATACAAAAAAGAATGTATTTACTACTTACAAAAATGCATTTAAAATATATATTAAATATATACAAATTTTTTAATTGTATTATTTTGTGCAATGATTATCAAGTTCGATATTTCAATAATTATTTTTATTTATATTTAAACTGTATATTAATTTAATTTGCATTACAAGCTTTTCTAAATGGTTTTCTTTACTATCGCTTCGTAAATCATTAAATTTTAGATTTAATTTTATTACGAATACTGAACAATATAATTCTATACAAAAAAATTGTATTTACTACTAATTAAAAATCATTTAAAATAAATATTAAATATATACCCAAAAGTGATCAAGATATTTATTTGCTTAGCCACTTTCGTTCATTAAAAATTTTCCCAAGAACCAAGTGGAGCAAAATATTCACTTAGTGACTAATTATTTTCAGCAGATGACTAAAACACTGAATATCTTGATTATCTTGGCAGTGCTACACATGCAAATAGAGGCTGTCTAGGCCTACGACTATATTTCTACCATATATGCAGCTTGAGTTCTCGTTAAGCAAACCCTGCTCTTGTTGGTACGTGTCTGATAAGTGAGCCATGTAAATCAAACTTGCCACAGCAAATTTACACAAGACGCCAAATCGCATCAAAACAAGATCAGATAAGGCATAAAGCCAACTACTTTGGTATATAAAGAGCCGGCATTCTCGGCAATTATCAGAAACTAGATACAAACGCCATAGGATGCACTGCAGCACGGTAATACTGGTCGGAATCTGTTGCCTGGGCTTGGGATGGGCAGCAACTCCGTTGACTCCAGCTGCCACAAACGCAGCTCCAGCTCCAGTTGCCCCGGCTGCTAACAATTTCTACCTGGAGCTGAGGACCTTTTTACGCAGTATACCCCAAAAGCAGATCGAGCATCTGGTGCGCGCCTATATGCTCAACGATGCGGAATTCCAGGCGGTAATACGTGAGATTAACTCCATTGCATCCTTTCGGCTGCGCCAGCAGCTGTTCAATCAGCCGGAGATACGCCAATTCATTCTATGGCTATCACAGCAATTATTGCTGTCCGGCGGATCCCTTGAGGTCTTTGACGATCTGGAACTGGAGGTCAATATACTCAACAAGTATCCACACTGGGCGCAGTCTGTGAACGGCATTGCGGGCTTCCAACGCGAATTTCTGTTCACCTATCCGTTGAGATTGATACGTCAGCAGCTGGAGGCTAACTCCCAGCAAAGTCCCATCTTTGGTAATTTCTGGCGTCGTTTGGGGGCTTTGAAGCCCGTCTATGAACGCCTGGCGGTTACACCACAGGCCAATGCATTTGCCAACAGACTGCGGGCCCTGGGAGTGGATGTCGCGGGTGTGGATTCAATGATACGCTATCAATTGGGCTGGAGCAATGATACCCATGTCGACTACGACTATTATGGCTATATTGGAGGCGGACTTTAAAGCAGTTTAGCTACAGCAGAATATGTCTTGCAGTAGTAGATAATTTCAGCAGTTACATTCATATGTATATTTATATTTATATTTTTCCTGCATTTAAAAAGCAAACAGGATAGATTGAGTTTGTGTATTGAATTCACTACATATCGCTAATTTACTTCATAACTTAAAAAAGTGCTTCGCGAGATAAACTCGTTTAAAGTTTTTAAGCGTCATGTAGCTCCATACAAAGCGGATCGACTTATTCTCTTCTCACGCTCTGTGTATTGAAGATATGATAATGAAATTTTGACACAACGTGGACTATTAGCCACAAACCAACGAAACAAGAACTGCATTAATTACTCAAAAATCGCGTTTTTGAGTTATGATGTCTTCTAGTAAATGAGCGATATGGAATACATCTTCAAACTATATTTTATATAAACATATTTTTATTAAATGTTGTTAAAACCAATGTCAAATCGTCTGTTTTCGAAAAGCATTTGTCACAAATATGTATTGTGAAAGTGCAAGAAGCTTTTTGAACAACAATTAAGGTTGTTTTCGGCTTTGTCTTGAGTTTTACACAATTCATCCGTAAATATTAATAATAAACAATTGTAATAATTTATAAATGCATTAGGCTTTGATTTATTATTTTATTTATCATTTATTTTCTTTGCTTTCTTTGTTTTCTTTGTTTTTTTTTGTGAAAATATAAAATTGTTTTTATTTTTTTATGGTATACTCTTACTGTAGTGCAGTAATTTGTACCTTAGTGAAGTATAATATTTACTATATAGTTTAGCTGTTTTCTGGCTTATTTTTTAGCCTTTACAAACTTCTGGCACCACCGGCCACTTGCTCCAAGCAGCATCCCACGGTTTCGCATATTTTGTTGATAATAATTTAAATGCCTAATACCCTTTCTCAATGTGACAGCCTATAAAGGGAGTTTCCTAAACGGGGAGTATTCATTCGTAGGCAGCTGCTCAAAACTTTGTGAATGTTGGCGGAACTAGCGACTGGGTGGGTGAGTGTATTGTGAGTGTACTGCGAGTGCAAGTGAGTGTACGTATTGCGAGTGTGTGCACACCCTCGTTGAGGTGAGGCATATCCATGGCAATGCCATGATTAAGTAACAGATGAGCCATGAGCCCAACGATGTCCTGCCACTGCCTTTGCCGCTGGGGCCGCACATGCGATTTAATTGAAACAAACCAAACAGGAAGCGTCGCACAGTCGCACTGTCACAATGTCGCACTGCGGCAGTGCACTGAGAAAAATCAATTCAAATATTTGCCAATCAAAATATAGGAAATTAAATATTAACTTTTTTATTTACTTATATAAAGCATTAAATTCTGATTTCAGTAATAAAGAACATCGTTCATTCGTTCGGCAATAACTCTCGTTGGCCCAACTCTTACTGGTCCAACTATCGCTGGCTTAACTCTCGCTGGCTTAACTCTCGCTGGCCGAACTCTCGCTGGCTGAACTCTTGCTGCCTAACTCATCCTGCCTCAAATCTTGCTGACCGCAAAAAGAAAGCGCCACAGAAACCCACCCATCAGTCCGCTTCCTTAGTAAGCGAACAAGTCGCCCGCTCATGCAGCGCTTGGCCGCTCTCCTTTTTGCTCGTTCTTGATGGATCTCTAAGCAAGCGCAAACAACTACACGTTATGTGTGTGTGCGTATATTTAATTGACTACAGATCGGAATTACAGATAAAATAATATGAAATGCGGTAAGAGTTGGGGTTTAATTACAGCTCAGCAATCATTTAAAATACTGCTTTAGCAAAAATTGCCAGCATAATCTTGAGGTTTCTTGTTACTTGATTACAACTGAAAAAAACCTTTTCACATTTAAAATGTCTACGCAACAGTTGAATTTCTGAATGCAAATAGTCTTAATTTCTTATCGATTTACTTTTTCTCAGTGTAGCTAAGTGAAATGGGGTGCTTTTATAATGAAGTTCACAGTTGGCAGTTGCCACTTCCCAGCCTTGCCACAGCCCACACTCGGCGCTTCCCAGTTTTGTATACAGTTACTCATTAAAAGCGGCAAGACGGACGCGTCGGCTATGAAAATTGGAATTGCAACGGAAACTAGTTAATGTGAGGCTATTGTCAAAAGCAGAAGCGCAACTTGTGCAATTTTCACACAGCAGCGCAGTCGCTGTCAACGTCAGCGTCAGCGTCAACGTCGACAGCGACAGCGAAATCTTGCAAAGGATCTCAGAAAAAAAGAGAAAACTCGCCCCTTTTTTTATATGATTGCGGTATACGCGTCCAATTGGAATTTTATATAGAGTAGTAGACGTCGAGCAGATTATGCCGTGGTGCGGTAAAAAATGAAATATATTTTATATGTGCACCCTCGGCCCATGCCGCTACCCCTGCCCCTGTCCTGCCTTGCCCTTCTCGGTGTATGCACTGTGACTGACATGCGGATATGCGAGTCTGCATACGCGGCTGCAGTTTTGAACCAACCCTAAAACCCCGGGCAGGGCGCCCTAAAACAATTTCGCTGTTGTTTGGTTTTAAAGCGGCAACAGCTCGGTCTTGGAATTGGTATAGGTATAGGTATAGGAATAGGAATCGGAATCGGAATCGCGCTACGGTTGAGCTCTGGTTTATATATTCCATAACGTGCATTACAAGGGATCGAGTTTTGAGTTTTGTGTTTCCCCCTCTTGGGTTTTTATTGGGCTTGTGGCTCGTGGTTGGCCCTACGACATTTCGGTTAGTGTTTGAAAATGCACCTGGCTGAATATTCGAACTGACTTCGAGTCTTGTATTCCGTATTGTGTATTTTGGGTGGTTGCAACTGCCTTGCATTGTGATTTCCACATGCCTACATAGGAAAATGCCCCTTTTTGTTGCATTGACGCTATGCGCCAGCAACCAGAGGCAAGGACATTAGCAACAACAAATGAACGCTGCTCGCTGGTCGCGTGCCCGAAGCACTTCGACACCCAACTGAATTGTGAATTGTGATTGTTTTTCCCTTTTTCCATTTTCCCCAGCAGCGTTTTCCTTTCTGCTCGACGCGCGCTCATGCAAAGCGCTCTGACAAGTTACGAACGTGCTGTCCTGTGGCGCATAAATACATTAATGCATGTGCTCACATATTCTGCGCTATAATTTCGCCTTGACTCGTACAATGCAGATTCATATGTACTATATATATTCATATGTATAAATTATATATCCCACATAATTATTGTTCTCGAGCTGCCTGCGTCTCCCTGCCCCTTCCCTGCTTCTTTTTGTTTTGCACTTTGCCAATTTGCAGCGCTGTTGCCGAAAGGGGAGTTTGGTCCTTTGGCTTTGTTTACTTTTCGCCGGATTAGAGTGCAAATTCCTTAATCCCAAACTGACTGCAATACCAGCATGCTCATGCTGTGTGTAATTTTTTGGGGAATTTTTGCAGATATTAAAACAAGTACCGCCAATCTAATTGAAATTTAGCTTTATTCAGCAATAATTAACATTCTATACTGGCAATAAAAACACTTATTTTTAGTCATAGGGAAAATTGGAATTTTGTTTCCGTTTTGAAGGAAAACCCAAATGTTGGTAAACTTTGGGGCTAAGTGGAAATTATTAGTCTTGAAGTATACAATAGTTAATATAAACTAAGCATTTGTGCTCCAAAACCGAAACTTATTGCCTAAAATTGAATATCATTGATTCACTGAATACATGTTTATTAAATGTATCTATAATGTTTACCAAAGTATTTTTCAAAAATGAAATAGTTTTTAAAGTTCTAGGTAGATAATGATAACATATTTGCTTCAACATTATTTAAAATTTATTTTTGATAAAACTTTATTTCTTTTTTTTAAGAGAAAATTAATATGACAAGTTTTTGTTATACAGAGCATTAAGAAAATTGCAAAATAAAATTAAATAAAAGTTAAATTTTAAATTCGCGTCCGCTGCCAATTGCGAATCAATTTATTTGTTTATTTCAAGCCTTTTAAACGGCATTGCTATTTTTATTTAAAAAATCACAGCAAATCCCTCAAATTGACAGAAATTCACACACAAAGTTCACTAACAAAATAAAAACTGTGAACTGCCGTTGTACAAATATTTGCAAAGCCTCAACACAAAAAAATTGAAATAAATTCAACTGTAAACAATTCCACGCGCCAGCGAATTGACTGTTAATTGGCATCGAACGAGCTGTGATCCCATTCTAATCGCCAACATATGGTGCTCCTAACAAAAAAAATAAATAAAAAACAAGAAAAAGAGAACCCAACAACCGAAACTGAAATACAATTAAAAATTGTCACACCTCATGCTAAATCCCAGGGGCAGTTTCCGTTCATTTTTTCGAGCAGCGGCAAAAAATTGCATCAAATTATGAAAGTAAAAATTTAATTACAGCTCGGCTTGGCTTGAGTTGGCTTGACTTGGCTAAGGTAGCAGCAATTTGGGGGGCCTGCGGCGACAATGGCAACATGTGCTACAGTGGAGCACACTTGAGGAGCTGGCCAAGCGCAAAGACATGGCGGCTGAAAAGCCTTTTGAGACGCACACAAATGCAAATGCATTATGCCACATAAACGATGCATTTTCGAACATTAATTATGGCCAGGCAGACGAACAGGCTGCACTCGAAATTACCATAAAAGATGCACTTAAGGGTTAGCAATGAGCAAGCAGCCAGCAGCAAACAAACAACAAACAGAATGCGTTAAGAATCGCTGCATGGATGGATAGATGGAAGGATAGAAGGAAAGGCAGTTGCAATCGTCGAGTTGAGCTGTCCCTGCTGGGTGTTATTTGAGTGCAAATTTAAGCTAAGCGCGCCTTGGAGCGCAGAAATCCGAGCAGTCAAAGGCAGAGCCACACGGAATCGAAGTGCGAGCCAAATAACGCAGCATTTGTAGCTGACAGCACGACAGAAGGGCAGACATTCAGACGTTCAGACTTGCCGGTCTGACAGTCAGCCCAATGCACAGTGGTCGTTCTTGTATAGAAATATGTGAAAATTAGTTCTAGTGGATATATAGTAATGCATTTTTTACCAAAAATCTGTAAATATATTTTAAATGTGGTATAAAAAGCTACCATACAATCGATTGGGATAAATTTGAATAAATTTCTTGTTTCTTAAGATTGATTGCATTCACCAGGTGTGATATATTTTTTTATATTTTGAATTGAAATCAGCTGTTTTTATCGACTATCGATGAATACAACCATTATTACACTTTAATATTTGACTTCGTAAAAATACACAGATATAAAATAAATACTATTAATTAGAGTATATGATAATTTTTCTGTTGCATATTTTTACAGTTTCGTATCCGATCGTATTGCAATTCACACAGTTTATGGGGTATGTTATAGGCTACGTACAATTTAAATGACAAGTCTGAAGCTATTATACTGTGGCTAATGCACTCTTTTAGAGTACAGGGTCTAAGAAAACACAAAAATCGGCAATCGGATCAAACTATTATTAACTAAGGGCGGTTAAAGGCAAATAATTGCAGGTTTATTTTAATCTAGAGGTAACAATCTGTGATGCGCTAAATTAAAGGTTAGCGTTTTTTTTTTTTTTTTTTCTTGCAAAGAGCGATTGATCACATTGAGTATAAATTTTTGATTTAACTAGCAGATTTATCCATGCGAATAAAAATGCGAAATTCCGACCGACCACTGTGCAAGGGATTTCTATGCTGCAGGGCTGCAGGGTTGCAAATAGGGTTGGCATTTTGGTTTTTGTTTGTCGTCCTTGCTCTGATGCTGCTCGCGTGGCTGGCGCACTTCTGTGTCTATGGGTTCTGTACCTTCCTGTTTTGTTGTTCTTCGCTCAGCTTTCAGCGCTTCAGCGAATCAGAGTACTCAGTTGTCAGGTCTCAACCGCTCTGGCCACCGGTCTCTGAGCTAGTCGGGCAGTCGGCTATTCAGTGCGTGTGCTATTAATTCTAAGCTGCACGGCAAACACTGATTCCACTGCCAAGGGGTCATCCATTTGCCATTTGGCTCACCCTGCGACGATCGAGCGATGTTGGTGCTCAGTTTTCGCTCTGGGAATACTTAAAACCCAATTGGGGTGGCGTTCGCCGTTGCCACGCACGTGCCTACCGTAATACAACAAAAGAAGCAACAACAACAGCAGCAGCAGCAGCAGCAGCAGCAACAGCAACAACAATGGCGTCATATTGAACATAATATGCCATATTTGTGCTTGCTACGTTCCAAAAGCCCTTCACTGGGAATCGAAAGTGCATTCTCTTTCATGGCAACCACGAGGACAACGCCGACAACGGCGTCGCATTTCGATTATATTAATGCAAAGCACACACACATACACACACACACACATACACACACAGATACATAGACAGAGAGCCATGCTAACAATCGCTTTGTGGTGGCTGAGCAACCCAAGTTGAGTGTGTGTGCTGTGTACCTACCCCACCAAAAGCAAACTTGACAAGCTTACAGTGCGCCTGTATCTGTATCTGTGTCTGTGTCTGTGTCTGTATCTGTGCCTCTATCTGTGTGCTTTTCTTTGTGTATCTGTGTGTGTGTGTGTGTGTGTGCCGTTGACTGTGCGTACAGAAGCCAGTGTCAGAGCCCTAGACAGAGAGCCCAATGAAAACCTGAAAATGCAACACCAAAAACTACACGCAGAGAAAATTTTACTTTGAATGTAAAAAAGAATAATGTATGTTTTATTTATAATATTTAATTATCTAACATAGCACTGTATTACGGTTAATTGGAGGGAATAAAAACCCAGAAATGGTGAACCTATAAAGTATATAATTGCAGTCTTGTCACATTTAAATATATACAATTAGAGTTACCTATGAATCAATTAAGGCAAGCTTAACAAAGAATAATGATAACGTATATCTAAAGTGTATGATTATTAAATTTTATTTTATAATAAATACAACTTTTTCCTTTAACCTTTTATTTAAAGCTTAAACAAGAGATTTATTTATTCACATTTAATAAATTCATTATATTAAAAGTTCATAAATCAGATATTTTAATAATAAACTGTAAATAAAGTGAGCTTATTTTATTTATCTTATTTTATCTTATTCCCCCTTTTACATATGTATGTAATATATTTATTTTATTAAAAGTGCATAAATGTAATTGCATACAATTTTATTTGATAATACATAAATATTATTCCATTCATCATTAGGTATAAAAATTTAGTAGAGGTATTTTCTATCCAATTCTATGAAAGTAAAGCGATCATCGAAATAAAATACCTACAGATTCTGACAAATAACAATGTATCTACAGGATTCGAATAGCCACAGCTGTTCATGGACATAACAATGTGGGTTCTGCTTGATGTCTTCTTCGGTTCATTCAGTTTTCCTATCGCATTTGCTCTACGGTTACACGCACAATTAAAGGTTTCATGCTCATCAGCTGTTTCTTGCCGCAAGAGGCCAAAAGGTAAGTGCAAAAGAAGATGCCAGGTCAGGACACCAGCCAGGTCTTTGTATGAAGCGAGTGTGTGTATGGCCATAATTCCATGAATCTCAGCAAATTTGCAAGCCAGAACTAAACATGTGTTGCAGTTCCTGTCCCGTGTTCCTTGTTTTTATATTCAGCACCGATTGAAAATGGGCAACATTTAGGGTATAAAAACTTTGTGTATTAATTTGTAGGCGCCTTGATCCAATTCGTCGATCTAGTGTAGTAGTAGTAGTCTAGTATGACAATGCTGATATCAGTAACTATACGAGCTAGAGATGACAAATTGTATATAGGTATATATATATATATATATAGGTATATAAATGCCACGCCTACGTCGCTGACAAATCAACAAAAATTATAGAACTTGTACAGTTTTAAACGTATAAGGTTGTTATTTTGAATATTTATTATCTATAATCATATTAATGTTCAGTGAAAATCGCATTGCAATCGATTAAGAAACACAAAAGTTATTAAGGAAATAATATATTTTTCGTCCCACTCACTATCTTTCTCTTTCTCTCTCCTGCTCTTACAGAGCTCCAAAAAAAGCTTGCTGAAAAAAAATAATATGAAATATAAAGCTACAGCACTTAGTCTGCTGTTGAAAAGTAGGGTGCGGGGTAGTCTACTGTCGGTTGCGTCCGACTGTTGGGTTATCGGATTTGTTTGTGATATTGAGTGCGTGGCATTGGCAACCTAAGGCACAGCTGCAAACTGCACAATGATTTCTCCAAGTGCAGGCAGACACGGTGCAAAGGACTTTCACTGGCTGGCGTCGACGACTTCTGCTGCGACTGCAGCTCCCCTCGCTGGCCAGGCTGCTGATTCCCTGTGTGTGTGATGGTGTGCGTGAGTGAGTGTATGGAAAAAAGGGTGACTAATGTGTGTGATTGCTAACAAAAGATTCCGGCTTGTCGGTTGCGTCGCTGCCGGCGTCAGCGTCAACGTCAACGTCAGCAGCAGCAGCAGCAGCAGCGAGGGCTAAAAGGACAACGACTCGAATTGGGGGATGAAATTTCCAAGAGCGACGCCGTCACAACACACAAACAATGATTTTAATTTCGCTTTCCTTTGGCACACATAAATAGCAGCGGCAGGATATGCTGTTAGTCATTCGCAGCAAAAACGTCGAGCCGACAGGAAGCAGCCGAAACGCCAGCACCGCTCAACGTGGCCAACGTTTCCATTTGTTGTTAAGTTTTTTGCTTAGTTCTTCAACACCTTTGTTCCAAACACCAAACATCGTTCAAACGTTATCCGTTCACACTCTACGTTCTCCGTTCTCCGTTCTCCGTTCTCAGTTCATCGTTCATCGCTCTTCGTTCATCGCTCTCCGTTGATCGTTCTCCGTTTATTCTTCTTCGTTCATCGTTCTCCGTTTACGTTCATCGTTCATCGCTCTTAGTTCTCCGTTCTCCGTTCAACACTCTACGTTTGTCTTTCCCGTTTTGTTTCGTCCAAGTTCTCGAAGCGCGTTCAAGTTTGAGTTGATCATCATTACGTTGATACGCGGAAGAGTGCCATGGCCAGCGTTGCCAACCCACAGCCGGCAGCCACCTCGTCCTCCTCGGCCATTGTTCAGCCACACACCCACAGCATACAGCTGCTGCATAATGCCACGGCTGGTGGCATGCCCCATGGTCTGGGCCTGCTGACAACGGTGGCCTCGCTGCCGCCCAAGTACCGCAGTCGCTATTTGAACATCAAAACCAAGTGTGAAATTCCATTGGATCTGTCTGTGAAACCGCCATCGCCAGTGCCAAGCGGCAGCGACTGCGATGTGCCGCTGCCTGCCACATATGCCGAGGTTCACAGCGAAGCGGCTGACAAGGAGGAGCAACCGCAGGAGGTGGCACAGGAGGTGGTCGTGATTACGGAGAAGCCCGTAACACCGCCGCAAAGCCCGACCGCAGTTGTTGCAGTCAAGCGTAAGCTGAGTGAAAAAATCGAGCCGGCTGCCAAATTGGCAAAATCTGTGGCAGTTGCGAGTGCTGTTGATGCTGTGGATGCCACACCCGTCAAGCCCATCAAAGTGACGGAGTCGCCACCGCGCACCTCCAAGGCCAGCAGCAGCGTTGCCAAATCCACGCGCAACAAAGCGACGCGCAAATTAAAGTTTGACGAGGAGACGAGCTCTCCGGTATCGGGCACCATCATCAGGCCGCTGGAGGACATCACGGATGGCACGATGCAGTACAGCAATGGCGACATTGATCCCAAGTACAACATTGTCGAGATTACCGAGGAGACAAAGGCGGAGCTGGCGGCCATCAAGAACGTAATTGGGGACTACGTCTGCCGTTTGTGCCGCATTAAGTTCGACGATGCCTTCGGCCTGGCCAGGCATCGTTGCGCCTGCATTGTGCTGCTCGAGTATCGCTGCCCCGAGTGTGGCAAGCAGTTCAATTGCCCTGCCAACTTGGCCTCCCACCGACGCTGGCACAAGCCCAAGAAGGAGGCGGCCGCTGCCAAGAAAGAGAACCGCAACACCAGCAATCAACAGCAGCAGCAGCAGCAGCAACCGCACTCCAAGAAGTCTGTGGAGGAGCTGGCTTTTGGCTGCTCCGAATGCGGCAAGAAGTTCAAGCGTGCCGCCTACCTACGCAAGCATCAGCAGACGCATGCCAAGAAGTCGCAGCCAGTCTCAGCTGAGGCAGCAGCTGAGGCACTCTCTGACCCCCAGCCAGCCACAACAACCATCACAGGCAGCTTCCAGACATCTGTCTATGCATCGCACAGCTCCAGCTCCGGCAGCAGTTCGCATTCCTACACGGGCACGCATGAGGACGAGGGCGTCTATGTGGCGGGCGCAACGGGTGGCAGCCATTACGACTACGAGGCCGATTACCTCTCCGACTGCAGCTCCTCCAGCTCCTCCGTGGGCTATGGCCGCCTGCAGATTGTCGAGCATGGCCTGACCGAGGAGGAGAGCATTGCAGCTGCGGCTTTGACCAATCTGAGGAACTGCGCCTCCGTCATTCAGCACACAACGATGGCGCATTAAGTGAGTTAAGTTTTGGGGCAATTTGTATTTTGTTTGTAGTCCGGTATTGTTAAGTTTAGTTCGTAGTTATTCTCCTTGTTTCAAAGCAAGAGTCATGCAGCTAGCACATTCCAAAGAACTTAGTGTTAAGTTTCAAATTCGAGTTCTATTGAATTTTAGTTGTACTCACTTAGTTGTTAGTTATTTTCTCTAGTCGTTTAGTTATCAAACTCCATACTTTCGTTTGACATTCCCGTACCAAGGACCACCAAAGACAGCAAACAGTCTAGTCAGCTTCTTTGCTAGTTGATAGTTTATGATATATGTATGTAGTATATTTATTTGTAGTCGGTTCCACACCAAATACTTGGCACTAGTCAGCTCCAATATGATCTCTCTATAAGTGCAGGATGTCGTACCAGGCCTGGCATTTCTACTAGTCATATAATTTCTAGTCATATCGTTAAGATTTAGTCAGTTCTAGTCATTTATACCAAAGTAACCAAATTTTGTATATTTTTTGAGGGCTCTTCGAATAAAATAGACATTAGCTATAAGTTTTCATTGAATCTGTCATATTTACTGATTCTTATATTTTCTAAAAGTGTAATATTAATTCTCATTCAAAAATTTGCTAATTAATAGTATATCACCTCCATATTTCAAAAATATCTTTGAACTTATTCATAAATTAATTTCCTCATACTAACATTCTTAAATCTCATACTGTTCTCATCTTAAACTTTCACTTTTTTCAATATACCATCTCCATTTTATTTTCATTCTTTATAATTTTTAACTCCATATCATATAACTACCCATATACTTTTTCATATCATTCTCATCCATCTTAAAGTTCGACTTTCATTCATCTTCACCATTTTATAAAAAGCTTTTAAGGCTCCTTTCTCCTTCCTCCTCATTTTCCCACACTATCAGTCATAAAATTCATAACTTTCATATCTAATATTTCCATGACAAATTAACTCGAAATTCAATACAATTATCCCCACACTAGTCATCACCTTAGGCAATTTCTAGTCAATATCTTAACTTAAATTTTTAATTCTACTTTTTCTCTTCATCTTCAACTTCATCTTATGTACTCCATAAAATTCTGAAAGCTTTTCATCTCTCATTTTCTAACACTATCATCCATAAAATTCATACTTATCTTGTATAAAATTGCCATTTCCTATCTATTAAAATTCATACAAATATTTCCACTCTAGTCATTACTTTAGGCAACATCTAGTCAACAGCATTTCGGAACTTATAAGTTCTTAAAGTAAGTTCAGCATTTATTTCAGTTTATTTATTAGTTTGTTTTCAAATTTCAAAAATTCAAAAAACGAAATTCAGGCGAAATTGTGCAGTAATAGTTCTTAAGCGTATTCTGAATCCAAAGAAAAACCAAAAATCTTTTTAAACTAAGCAACCTATGCCAGTTTCTGTTCTGGTTCAAAGTCGAGTGTGAACTCTAGTCATTTCGTAGGATCCTAAGTTTTCAATGAGGCGTTAGCTCAGCCAGTATTAAGTTTAGTTTCATTTAATTAACCTAGCTTAGTTAGTTAGTTTAGTTAGGCATACGAGAACGGACACTGAACCAGCGTTTCACTACCAATAAAAGTATTTGCAGAGTACAACTTAAGTCTTAGATACCCCATGGGTATGCTATGCATGGCCAGAGGCAACAGAACCTGCGGTTGTGTACTTAAAAGTCAACTCTTAATTTCTAAGTTTACAATTTAAAACAACAAAAACCTAAAGCAAATCAGAGCAATATCACAGCGTTATTGTTCCTTAGTCAGTAGAATGCAATGCAATTGGTTGTAACCGCAGAGTACAACGAAAGTGGGAAAACTTCGCTCAATCTACAATACAGTATATAGTGTTTTGAATATACACCTATATATTTGTACTTAGATACGTAATTTATATCATTGATAAGCATATCTAACGGTTAAGTGAGATTTTGTGATACTAAACTATTAAGCCTAAAGTTTACAAGGTCTTCTGCCCGATGTTTTTCATCAGCGCAGAGTGCATTTACAATAAATATAAAACAGCTGGTATACTATATACTTGTGTACTATAAAGAACATAAATTATACGAATAAAATCAATAATATTTTTATACGTAATATATATATTTTTATATTATATTAAAATTTAATTATAAAATAAATAACAGAATATTTTCATATATTGTCAAACTGATTATAATAATTATTGAATAAATTGAATGAAAACTGCATATAAACTTCTGGTTATTTCTTTTAATGCGTAGTTTACAGTACCATAAATGTGGATATGGGTTGCCAGGCAAACAGTTCCCCTGCCTTCCCCCTCTGGTGGGTAATCACTTTATAATTGTGGCGCTAGTAAACACTTCCTCTATGAAGTGCTCATAACCATAAAGTCTGTGCCTGCACATGTCTTCTATCGTTCTATAGGAGGGTTGAATTGGAAAAGCCCCGATCCGTTACCCCATACCCCATACTCCTCACCTCCTCACTCCCCAAGACGAATTGGTTTTCTGTCTACTCATTGTGATGAAGAAGGCGTTTTATGTTTCTGTGTCTTGGCAATTTTCTCATCATGTTCAATGGCCGCTTTTGATGGCTCGTAAAGCATATACTATATAGCACTAACTGAAACTGATGGGTAAACAAAACCGCAGCAGCGGCAGCAGCAGCATTACAAATAACGCTGCAGATGTAATGAAATGCCACTAAAGGACATTGACATGGGCCGTCCATCGATTTCACAACTCCAGCACTTAAAAGCAACTAAAACAAATAGCAGCAAACAAACAAACATGAAACTTCAATAGCGGAAGTGGACAGATGCAACTTGCGCCTAAGCACACAATAACAATAACAGGAGCTACGACAAGGATATAATCAAGGGGTGCGTGTTTAGTGGTTGCGGGTGGAACTCGAGCTGGAAGTGGATGCGGAGTTGGTGGTGGGGGTGGGGGTGGATGGACCAAACCCATCAAGCAACATGCCAACTAATGATGCCCTTAACGGAAGTGCATAAAAAATGCTTAATCAAATATAAATGCATGACAACACGGAAAATGAGCTCAAAATTAAAGGGAAAGGCAGTGAGAGAACGACTAACAAATATCCTGTAAAAAGTGTTGCATGAAATAATAATTAATTAATAATAATTAATATTTAATTTATAGAAAGATTATTTTATATTTTTGCATAACCTAGTCATAGGTCATATTTCACAGTTAATGAAAATGACCCCATTACATTTGTAATGGCCTCCTCGTGGTGTTCCCTGTGTATAGATTGTATAATCTTATAATCTCATATAATCGATAGCTAACTTGAGCGGCAAATGGTATAATAAATTATTAATATATTTATGAGCTAAAGTTGAGTATTATAGATAAGTTGAATATGTAATTTATATTTCAATATTTCAATTTATTAAAACCCCTGCAGAAATAAAGCCTTTAAATTTTTAAATTATTCAGAAAATTTTAACATATATGCTCTTATTGTCTTTATATTAATTTATTTATGTAAATTAATGCATCAACCCTGTCCCTTTCATGCCTAGTATCTACAGGGTATATTAAATACGTTCAATCAAACTGGATAAAGCCTCACAGGATGCGCTGCGTTGTGCGTGATGGCATTGCGTCCTGTGCGTGTGCGGTGTGAATCAATTTAAAGCGTCAAAAGAGCCGTACACTAGTATTGAGCTGATGTTCCGAACACAGCCGAAAATAAAGTTCAATGCACAGGCGTACATAGCACTGCGAAGGGTGTTGGAATTATGTAAAATCATGCCGAAGGAAGGAAAAAAAACTACCCTTACCCTTGCGCTTACCCTTGGCCATAGCTACACTCTTACTATTACCTTTACCCTTACCGATTGCCATAGCAATGGTTTGACTGTCTGGAGGGTGCAGCATCATTCATCGCTGGGTTATTGAATACTGCAACGCGGGCGTGCCCAAAAAGTCAGACTGGGTAGGGCAGCGTCATCAACATCTGTGGCGATTGGGTTACCGGAACACAAAATTATAAATATCTACTGAAAAGGCGGCATGTAAACTGATATCTCAGTTCGTGCAACTTGCATTTGCACCTTTGCCACGGCACATGCCACATAGGGAACCAAACATACCTTTGCTCGCCCAGCCCGCATATGCCGCTGTCCATCGCTCAGCATAACAGCACACTGCGCACAAGTATAGGTTTGGGTTGCGATTCCTATTCGGAATCGGGTATCGGTTTTCTGCGGGCATCACACATTGGCCCAAAGGCAGCTGGCCAGTCGGTAATATCTCTAATTATGGGCAGAGGACACGACCTGCGGCGGTAATTTGCGCACCTTAAGAGCCAGTATTTTGGAATTTTGTCGCTCTCGAGTGTCCTCGTTCGTTATATGCAGGCTCTCTGTTCCGCTTGCTAAGTGGCCGAATGTTCACATTTTCCAATTTTGATACCCTTCACCCGTTAAAGGGTATAGTATATTTGTGCAAATATGATAGGGACAGTCGGGATAGTCGGTATAAACGCATCGATCTCAGCAACTATAAAACCTAGAGCTGCAAAATTTGAAATTTAGATAAATGTATTTCATACGCAGAGCGCGATTATTGCGAATTTTTGATTCCAAGTACTATTTGCTAAAATCCGATTAACAAGCGTTATATTGAATTTGGAATGTTATTATTGAGAATTTACAATCTTGAATATTAAATTTATCTATCGTGTCAAGGACAATTCAATAGGTTAATAAATACAGAAGTTATTAAAGAAACAATATAATAATAAAATAAATTGCCACTTTCTCTCCCTCTCTTTCATATCGGTCATAAAAACGTGTTTCAGAATAAAAGAAAAAGTAATGGAAAGTCTTATCGTCTGACGTTAAAAAGTATGCTGCAGGGTATTCCACTGTCGGCTATGCCCGACCCTAGCCTGTTTGAATTTTTTCTATGCTAAGAGCTCTGCAGATTGATGCGGCTGATTGGCCTGGGCTTAGAGTGGCTTCTTGATGCGATTACTTTTACGATTAGCATCGGCAGCATACGTATCCCTATGTTTATGCCGGCATTACTTGAATTATTTACCGTTACAGCGCGCTGCGAAAGCTGCTGTGAGCTTTTTTTGCTGCTTGCAACTCTGCGCAGCTGCTGGCAGCTGTTGAGTAGCAACTCTGCGTCTGTGGGACGAGTTGGCAGCACTGTTACGGGAATAACGGTTTCTGGTACTTTCTGCTCAGTTGGGAGAGCGCGAGAGAGAGCCGCTCTCTCGGAACGCCTACGCTCCGGCAGGCCGTCTTGGCTGGCGATGGCAGGCAAGGAGCAGACAAAATGGAGCCGGAATTCACGCACACCTGACATTCGTGTTGTGGCGACGCTGAAAGTCAGACGTGTTGAGCGCAAGGCAGATTTCCAAAAATATAAATCAGAGGAGAAAAAAAAACATAGCAACAAAATTGAGACTTATTGCAAAGTTGAGAACAGTTTGAAAGTTATGCCCGCTGGCAAGTGTCGCGTGTAACGGTAAAGCGGTGTTGCAACTCTCGTGCTATTAAAATTCTCAAGAGCTTTGTTTACATTTTTATTGAGCAAAAAAGCAACAAAATTAAAAAAAAACCCCAAAGCCATGACGTGCTGGTAGCATGTGCTGCCTGTGGCAATAATGCTGGGGCAGCGAAGGCATCCGTGAGGCTAGGTGGACACTTGGGGGCTGCTGTGAGCGCTCTCTCTCTCTGTCTCTCTGGCTGCGACGGTCTCTCTCGTTCTCTCTTTCTCTGAGCGAAAGCTTTGGCAGCTTATTGATTGCGTTTGCTCAGAGCTCAGAGCCTTGCTCTCACTTGTTGTTGCCAAAAATAAGGGGTTTTCCTTTTGGCTGAGATTTTGCAAAAGCTTTTGGCTTTGCGCTTTGCTTTTGACTTTCGCCTGGCATGCGTTTGCGTGCTTTGGGTAAATTTTTCCCAAATTTTCATTTTCAGTTATTCTCCGGACTGTTTTAGGGCGGTTCCGCAAGGCAGAGGCCAGCTACTGAGCGCTAAGAAGAAAAAACACACAGAAAATATTTGGACGCGTCTACCCAAAAAACTCTCTCCACAAATTCCAACTGTGTGTGTGTGCGTGCGCGTGTGTCTCGTGCTCTCTCTCTGTCTGTGTGTGTGTATGAAAATTTGTTGCAAATCAAAAACAAATTCACAAAATACTTAACAACAACAAGAGCAAACACGCCAGGGAATGCCGTGACTGTTTACAAAAAACCAAAAAACCAAAAAACCAAAAAGACCAAAGCAAGAGGCCAAATCAAATGAGCCAAAAAGCCAACAATGAATTCAGCTCAGAGCGCGTGCAAAGCGAAAATATTATGGCAAAAAGATATAGCAGAATGTTGTTATTATGTCGCCGCAAATGTGTGTGTGTATGTGTGTTTGTGTCTGTGTGTGTGCGCATCTGTTAGACAAGCTTTTGTCCGTCTGTTGTGTGTGGGAAATTCAATAAAATGCGAAAATTGCAATTGCCAAATAACAATTACAACAAACAACAGAGCGCGCGAGGCGGGCGAAGAGAGAGTAGCACACATAGGCATGCAAATGACAAGACATACTAACAAACACACACACACATACACATGCAGAGAAACAGGCACACACACATAGAGGCAAAGGCAGGCAGCGCCTTTTTGGTGTGCGCGTAGTTTTGATTTTCTCTGCGGCTCTGCGGCTCTGTGGCTTACATTTCCCACTGATTTTCCCAGCGCCTTGCCTTTGACTTGCCTTTGTGTGCGTGTGTGAGAGTGTGTGTCAGTGTGTGTGTGTTTGTGTGTGTCCTTCTGCTCTGCTTACGTACGCAGACTGAGTGACTCGCTGCGGCTGGCCCCGAATGGCAGTCAGGTCCTTCACACAGTTTTGTGTCTGCCTTTGTGTCCTGCCCCATGAAATGAATGCGTATTCAATGAGCAATGAAATCCGTGACACATTCGCGCTTCACTCTCGGCTGCTGTCTAGCTGTCTCTCTGTCCGTCCATCCGTCCATCCATCCGTTCGTCCATCCATCCGTTTGTCCGTCTGTCTGTTGGCTTTTTCTTTGCATTTGCCATTTAATTTATTTTTTATTACATTGCTTGGCTTTGTTCTCGCTTCTCTGACTCCCGCTCGCTCTCTTCTCTCTTCTCTCCTCGCTCTTCTCGCTTCTCTGCTGCTCTTTGTGTACTGATATCCGTTTTGAATAAAAGCGACATTAACACCATAACCTCTGACATTTATCTCATACAATTTTGTCTCCTTGCCTGCACTGGCTACGTTAAACGCTCCTCAACTGCACACACACATGCAGAAGCACACTGGCATGCCACATGTGCGGTTATACTCTCTCACACACACTTGCACATGTGTACAGACATCCCTGTATTTTGTGAAAGCATTTCATACATTTTGATTTGACCGTTCGGCTTTGTTTCTGTTCTTGGCATCCGCATTGGCATTTCTGTCATGCACTTTGCAGTTATTGTGCGGCCAACATAGGAGAAATGCCAACAGTTCCTATTTCTACCAATATCTGTCTACAAGTTTTTACGACTTTCGCTTTAATTTCTGCAGCAGGTTTTCATAAATTTGCCAGTCCCATTCACGTATCGTGCTAAATAAGTGTTTGCGTGCGCGGCCCGACAACGAATGTATCGCAATACTATCATAAATATATATAGAGAAACCATACCGAAATACACATAAAATAATAATATCAAGTACGACAAAAACGACAAAAACGACAAAAACGACAAAAAGAACGAAAAACCATAGCAAAAAAACCAATAAGTTCCGTCATAATTCTAACTATGCCAAATTGTGCATGACCCGCTGCAATTGTGCCTTTTCAAGTTGAAATGTCAAAAAGAACCTCAAACAAACTCAACCAATAACTTGTTGACTTAAAATTCAAACACGGCGAGAAGAACATTTGCTGTCAGTGGAGGAAAAAGGTAAGTGCAAGTTAAAATACAGATATACAATGTACTGAGTATTTCACAAAAAGCTAAATAATCTATTTAGGAAATATACTGATATTCAGCTTTACCCAAGTCTCTTTTCAAATAACAAATAAAAATATAAAGAAATAAATATTTGGCTTGAATTGATAGAATCTTGTGATTGAATTTCAATTATATAATAAACAAAGTTATTAACCCTGTTTTTACCGATTCAAAACATTATTTAATGTTTAAGTATTGTGTGCAGCAAAAATGGTGTCAATATGCAAATTTGTTTTTAAAATTGAAAGTTAAAAGTTTTGTTTAAATGAAGGAACAGATCTTAAACATTGCCCATTTCACTTCATCTTGAGAATTGCACAGAACAGCGTTTTGTAATCTGATCAAACATATATTGGGCTTATTTAAATTCAAATTTTAGTATTTGAAAGCAGCCCATGAATTTGTACAGTTCACATTGAAAACCTCATAATATCAGTAATTATTAATTTGTTTATTGTAATTATATTAATTTAGAAAAGAGTTGAGAATTTGCCAACCAATTATTGAAAATTATATCATAATCAGGTAATACAAATAATTGGATTTATTTATTTTGTATTGACCCTATTATTTTAACGACGCTCTGTTATCAACACTTAGAAAAATAACGAAAGATCTGTTCTACAAAATAATGTTGTTAAATGAATTTGGTTTGTTTCTAGAATTTTAGGGACACATCGGAATAAATTCAAAATTCAATTTAGAATTATTAAAGCAAAGTACGGATATGAGTTCAAATTAAGAGGATTTAAAGATTGCGTTTAAATGAAGAATTTCGCTCGTGGATCAAGAATTTTCTGACTCACTGATTTTTTTATACTACAAATTCTTTATTTATCTACGGAAACTTTTGATTCTTGTTTCAGTACAGCACAAACTCAAATATCTTCAAATATCTTCAGACTAACTCTATAGTTTATAATGTTATAATCGTTCTTGAGCGGAAATATTTTTTCCAATGCTATTATATAATAACATCATATTGTGTAATGATTCAGATCTAGCATTAAAATAGTTTGCAAATGTTTAGAATTCTGTGTCTTTTTCCTAGATCCATAACTCACAATTATTTACACAATACAACCCACTCATAAAATAGTAAAATTTTGTGTGCTCTACATTACCATAAACTAAATTTGTGCAGTGCAGTTTACTACTGCCTTATTAGGTCAACGATTTTGAGCTATAAAGTAAATTGTTGAACACCCATTCCGCATCAATGCTCTCTCAATTCACTAAGACAATGTTTACCAATTCAAAATGAAGGAAAACCGAATTTAGCAGTTTCCTTATTTTTGTATTTATATACATAATTTATGTGCTGCTTTCTTGGGGTATTGGCGTCATAACAACATATCCATTTACGGATTAAACATACACGAAATTTCATAGCAACTTATCCTTTATAAACAGCCGCTAAACTCACGCACACAAGCGCAGGCACACGCACATAGAGGAGCGGCAACCCTTTTGATTGAAAAGTGTAGCATAATTTCGAGCGCACACTTGCCGTTGCTTCTTGGTCTGAGGCAAATATTGTTTGGCATTTTACAAAAAGTCTATTAATAAAAATAAGCAAAAAATAAAAATCAGTGCCCAGTCCAGTGAAGAGAAACGAAGCCTGAATTGACCCAGCTCAGCATTGAAAACGCCAAGCGCCAAACGACGACAAATAAAATAACCAAAAATATAAAGGCTAAAAAAGGAGCAAAAATAAAACGAAAAAAAAAAAACTGAAAAAATGGAGAAAAAAATAATACAAATAAAATGAAAAAAATATGAAGCCAGAAAAAAGGATGTTGAGCGAGTAAAGTTTGAAGGCATCAGCTCTCGTCGCGACTTGCCCCGAGTGCGTTTACTTAAGCAATCAACCCGACCTCAAATACACACAGACATACAGATACACATAGTCGTACATATATATAGATATATATGTATGTGTATGTGGATGTGGATGTATGTGTATTGAAGGGATTCTCGTTATTTGTATTATAAAAACAACAACTAAAAGAGGCCGCAAAGTAAAAGAAAGAAAAACCCCTTTGGATGCCGTCAAAACGAATTTGGCACAGAAAACGCAGTGCATTGAGTCTGTCTTTCTTTCTGTGTGTGTACATTGCCGTGTGTGTGGCTTTGTGTGTGTGCGTATGTGGTAAACAAATAAAATATTTGCTTTTGGCTTGTTTGCTGTTGTTGTTTTCAATGCTTAGTTTTTCAATTTTGCGAAACGAAATCAAATCCACGAAACATTTACACGCATGCACAACAAAAGACGTGGAAATTTGCACGTCAACAGGCAAAGCACACACACAGACACAGAGACAGACACAGAGACAGACACAGACATATGCAGATACACACACTATCACGTACTTAGGCAGCTGGCAAAAATATATAGCATGCTTTTTGGGGCGCTCTCAGCATTATTTGCACCTTGCGATACGTTTCTGTGTGAACCTTTTGACAAAGCATTATTGTTCAGCATTCTTTGCTTTGCCTTTTGCTCTCCAGTGTTGTCTCTCGCATTTCGCATTTCGTATATTTTTCGGTTCCATTATGGACACAGTTTCGCCATTTGGCCAACTGGTGCAACTTCAAAGCCAAAGCTTTGTGCTCGCTTGACTCCTCGCTTGTTTTGTTATTTAGTGCCTTGGCGTTGCTTTTTATGCTTTGTCCTGTGCCACAAATTTTCTTTGGTATCTCACGGCTAGCGATTGTATCTGCTATCTGCCGTTGTATCACATTTTCGGGCGTGTGTGTGTGTGTGTGTGTGTGTGTGTGATTGCTGCAGTCTCCAGGCTGGAGGCTCTTTTATGATGTGCGCATAAAATATTTGTCATACTCCAAAATCTGCTGGCAGCACAGTATTGAATTTTCTTCGCTGAATGACATACTGACTGAATGACTGACTGACGAATTGAATGACAGACTGTCTGTGTTGGCTTGCTCAATGCGGCTGTCTGTGGCCTCCATTAATGTTCGGTCCGCAATCCTTTTTGGGCAACCACGCCCCAGCTTGCATAACAAACGTATCTATGGCTCCATTTTTAAGTCAGCGCGTGTGTCTCTTGCCGTATTTGTATGCCATATAGACATAAGCATATATATCTGCTATACATATGTACATATATATTTGTTACATATATATTGTAGCTACGTATGTATCGCCTGCTCTGCGGCGCCTAACGAACTGTGTCATTTACACTTTTGACTTTATTGTCAAGTCGCGTCGGCTTCCAATCTCGAACTCAAATCATCCTCATCCTCATCCCCATCCTCATCCTCATGCTCTGGCTGCTGTCGCTGCTGTCGCTGCTGCCGCTGATCCTTTCGCCGTGTCAATGTGAAAATATTTGCCTCAGTCCGCTTGACTGCATGCACGTTGTGCCGCTGACTGTAGTTGGGGCCAGCTCGCTCTCTGATACCCTGTCTTGCCTGCTACCTACTATGTATCATGCTCCCCTCCCCTCTCTCCTCTACACTCCCACCAGTCTGCCGCATCGCTTTGTTGACTTTTGCCCGGGACGCTTTGACGTCGATTACGCAAAGCCAATAATGAAATGACTTTGGGGTTTGATTGGCAAAACATTGCGGGCTACAAATGTGCACAGTCCAACGCCCCAGCAACCGCCACGCCCACCATACGCCTGTGCCTGTTCCTGGGCATATTTGCGCTAAAATTCACGCTCTATTAATGACGCTCTGTATGTGTGTGTGTGTGTGTGTGTGTGTGTGTGTGAGAGAGAGAGAGAAAGAGAGAGAGTTTGGGCTCCATTGCCGTCTCCATTGTAGACTGTCAACATTGACGCTTGAAGTCGCTTTGATTTGCCATTTTAATTAGCAATCAAACAACTAAAATGGCTCTGGCACCTCCTGCCCCCCTCCCCTTCCCCATCCGCATGCATCATTCATATGTGGCTCTCTGGTTTCGGCTTTTGTTTTGGCCATAACTTCAGTTCCACAAGGACGATTGCGATGAGAACGCGGCCCATAAATAAACATTCGAGCACATCGCGTTTTTCTGACAATGTCTTTTTTCTCTTCCTTTTTTTTATTTATGTGCACGTTTATTTCGCCATAGGTATTTCTGTGTATGTTTGTATTTGCTTACATATGCCAAACACAAACACACACACACACACGACACACACACGAACAAACATGTGCACGTACATCAGCATTCTGTACACAGCGCACATATCGAGCAGCATATTTTGTATTGTCTTGCCGGAGGGCATTATACTCGTACTCGAAGCTTTTGACCTGAACAAAAATGAAAATAACCCAAAACCGATTGATTCCAATTTCGTATGGTACACATTTGCAGTTCTTTTCATTGTATATTGTTTTATACGAAGGCTGACGGCGCATTTGATACTGTGAGCTCGCATTGAATTCATCCAAATTTGTACTCACAATTTTATAACGAAAATATTTATTTGAGCTTCAGTCTCTGGTTTTCATATTTTTATACACGTATAATGTAATCGTTGGGGATTTATTGTGTAATCATTTAATTATTTTGAGAACATGCTTTTTGTAGTTTATCTGTAAGGTCTCCGCTTTCTTTCACAATTTGTATTTTATTCTCTTAACAAATGCTCAATTCACTTAGAATGGAAAAAATTCTCAATCAAATAATAACACAAATATATGAAATTAAATTTAAAAAAATTTATAAAAATCTCGCGCGCTCTGGCGCGCTCGACCTGACAGTCGGGCAAGCCCGACTGTCTTATACCCTGTACCACAGCTCGCGCTGCGCGCTCGCCCGTACAGTATACAATTTAAAATGTTTTAAATATAATTTAATCTATTTATAAATAATTAATTCAGAATATATACTCTCTTCTATTATATTTAATTATAAATTAAATGCACGAATTGCACGCAACGTATCACGCCTAATTCACTAACTTAACGTTCGCAATAATAATTGCGCTTTAAACTATTTATAATAGTACGAATAATATAAATATTATAAAAAGTATACAACGTATTTAGCAATCGAACGAACGCACAAAACGATCTGACGAGGTGGCAACGCTACCGCTAAAACTCAATTTGGCACATGGTATGGCGATGAAGGTGGCGTTTGAACACTTGTCGCTTGCTATCTGACGTCACGCGACACAGACTTTTGTTCTTTTGCGCAATCTTATTTTGGCACCTTGCAATTGGTGTTGTTTACATGCGTACATGCACACATACATATATGGTATTCGTCTATTCTACATGTATGTGTGGTTTCTGTTTATACATACACAAATACACTTGCTGGGCTGCAGGGCCCGTGCGAAGCAATACATGCAGTATTGAGTAGCTTATATCTCCTATGTTTATTAACCGATTTTAATGAGCTTTTCAGGATAGTTAAATATAATATAAGAGAGTATATATTCTCCATAACAACCTTCTATTTTCACTATTACGCTTGTTATTCGGTTTTTATTGATTAGGGCGTAAAGGGGGCGTGACATCCAAGATTTGAAATAAACTTGATCTGCGTATGGTATACACCTTTCAAACAAGACCAAAACGGCTTCTCTAGCTTTTAAAGTTTAGGAAATCTCAGCGTTCATACAGACAGACGGACAGACAGACAGACAGACAGACAGACAGACAAGGCTAAATCGACTCAGCTTGTCTCCCTGATCAAGAATATATATACTTTGTGGGGTCTGCCACGCCTCCTTCTGCATGTTACATACATTCTGACAAAGTTATTAACCCTGTTTTTCCCATTTTCAATGGGTACAGGGTATAAAAAATAAAAACATTCTTAAACTTTTTAAACAAGTTATGGTTACCACGATAGCCAGTAGGGCCAGTGTAGATCATTCGGGCAGAACAGTCGAAACAACAGTCGGACGTAACCGACGGTAGAAGACACTGTACTCTGAGTTTCCATAATCACTGAACCACCATACACATACATACATGAGCTGCAATCACACTACAACTCTGACCGCCTTCCATTTCAACTGTTAGTCCGATCTGTACTCAATTAGAAACACGCACACACAAACACTTAGAGAGCCAGTAAGATCGAGCGAATAGAAGTGCATAGAGCGAGCGCCGCAGCCACCAGCTGGCGACTCCTTCGATTACCACAGAAGCGGACTGGTGGACTGGGAAGGTTTCTGTGGCGCTGTGGAAACTGATCAAGAGCCAACGGGAGCGGAGCCTGCAAGCACTATAAATACTGATGCAGCAGTGCTGCTTATCACAGAGCAGTGGCAGAAGTGTTGTGGTTAAGACGTGTGGCAAGTGCTCAAGTGGCAAGTGCGCCTATCATAATAAATATTAATTATTTATTATTTATTTTGCCCGGAATTCGCAAAGTGCGCTGCCTGCAGTTTGAGTAGATCTGCCGTAATCTCACTTGCCAGCTCTCGCTGGCCTATGTGCTCATAAGTAGCAAAAAACGGAATTCTATAAAAAAATCCAATGTTAAATGCAATACACATAATATTGGTTTAAGATATATAATAAAGTTTGGACGGGGCAGATCAGTTGATCGGAAGAAGTCAACATTAGGAGACCCAGTTTTTAATGTTTCCATAATTCTTTATAGTAGAAAATATAAAATTATAATCGAGTTTTTAGCCCAAGCTAGCTTCAGTTATATTTTGAAACATTATACTTATCAAACTTAGCAAATTTTCTTAACCGTATAATAAACATAAAAACTGCCAAATTTAATTTCGGCGGAGTGCAGAGTTTATGTGTTTAGAATGCATATCGACACATAAATTTGCCAAATTAACGCTAAAAATTATCTCCATATTGCAATTAATATGTGAATGTATTTTTCTCTGCTGTTTTTAATTAAAATGGGACATATCAAACAGGTATCTGGGGAGCAGTAAAACCAGCTGCGCTCCACTGGCTCCACTGGCTCTGCATGGTTTCCATTCCATTTAATGCCGGCATAAACTGTTGAGAGTTATAAACTCGTGTATACAAATTACTTTGTATATATTGTAGTATGTTGCAGCACATATTTTCAGTTTGGAAATTTAATAACGAGGCTTTAACTTTCAGGCCAGAGAGCCCAACAAAGTTTTGATGAGCCCGAGCAGCAGCAAAAAACGCCTTGTTATTATTACCAATTTTTTGCTCGTTCGTTTCGTTTCGTTCTGGCTTTTTTGTTGCTGTTGTCTGGGCGTTTAATAAATATCTCAATCGCTTATACGCAATAACGGCGCCTGTCTGTGTCCCCTGCCTCTTTAGCTATTTCTAGCTGCCGGCCCATAGGTCTGTTACCAATCCGGCCAAACCCATTCCAGTTATGTGATTTCGATGTCGAATGTTTACATAACGCCCTGGCACAAAAGCCAATTGCTGAATGCCGTTTACACTGTCTGCCTCTGCGCGTGTGTGTGTGTGTGTGTGTTGGTGTCTGTCTGTGTGGCATATTTAGTTACCTATATGATTTCATATCACATGAATTTTATATAAATAAATCGCAATTGACTTGCACACAGACACAAGTCGAGGCGCAAAAAAAAAAACAAACGGGAACTTTGCGCACTTGCAATTTTTGCCGTCTGCTTTATACATTTCTGTTTCTCTTTTCTTTTTTGTTGTATTTTATATAAATAACATTTATTTGGCTCATTTGGCGGTTTATGGCCAACAAGGCGTCGTTGTGCTGCCTGCTGCCTGCTGCCGCCCCGCGTGTCGTACCCCTTTGGCCCACTTTTTGGCTGCGCTCTCAGCATGTTTATTTTTAAAGGCTTTGGCGATTGGCCGTTTATCGTAATTACAATCTCATGTAAGCGATTTCGCGATGCTGTTGCACAACTTTGAGGCCATAAACATAAAAAACCAGCACACACACACACACACACACACAGCCAGACAAACATATATTCATATGGCGTATTCATATGGCATTCATATAGCAAATGTGTAACAATGGCCGTACTCTCAGGCTCGTATCTATGGGCTCCACAATGCAGGCAAACTAAATAAGACATCATTTGAATGCGGTCCACTCCTCAGTATATTCTGCTGCTGCTTCTTCTACTCTTTTTTTGGGTTAGCCGTTGGTCAAACGCTTGGGGAATAATAAATAAGTGTGCTTGGACCAAAATATGCATGTTGTCCCGGCCATTTCATAGTTCATTTGTATAGGTTCTCCATGGTCGGAGAGTGGGCATCATTGCCAAATGAAAAGCCAAAGCCAGTCAGCCGAGTCTGGTACAGTTTCAGTTTCTGTTTCAGTTACGGTTTCAGGTTTACAGACTGTCCCCTCCCTCTTTTTGTGCAACTTGTTAGGGCCTAGTGCTTTTGTCGATGAAGTGTGACGTTTATTAAACTCAATTTAAAAGAATGGCGGCTCATTTATTTTATTACTGGCTGTCAGTTTTGCTGGGTCGGCTAAAGTTACCAAAGAGAAACCAAACACAAGCCTACAAAAAAAAAAAACCAAAAAAAACAGAAAAGAAAAACCGAAAAAAACACAACATACGAATGCCGATAGTGTGGCACATTTCCCTAAGCATACAACTGTATTTGTGTGTCTGTGTGTGGCTGCCTGTGCGTGTATTTGTTAGTCTGTGTGTAGCATAACAACAACCAATTTGTTATTGATATTGACAGTTGCAAATAAATGAGCAATTTGCCGAGCACGCTCGCTTTTCTTACCAAAACGCTAAATTTAGCCACCAGTATTTTTGGCAAGTGTATGAATACTAAACTTCCCTTCTATTCGAATGCATTGGAATTTGAGCTGCCTTGAAATTTATTTAACTTAAATGGGCAATGGACTCTCAAAGTGCTAACTCAACGCAACTGTTAAGTTCTAAGAGTAATTATATAATATATGCTGCAATTTATGCTGATTTAATTGCTATTATTTTATATCTGAAAATTTGTAATTGAGACGTTGCTATTGTATTACAAAATCTGCAATAGCTTCGGCAGAAAATTCTTATTAATGAACTTACAACAATTATCGATGTATTTTTGAGCTGTTTCTTGGTGTTTCCCTAATTCCATTTTGTTAATGTTATGTAAAAGGAAAAATCAATCATTTATATTTCTTACTTCTTACTTACTTTACTGTCTTCTTCCTACTTCTGGCCTTGCATCATTCATTTACTTCTTACACCACAATTCAATTTCATTCAACTGCAATTTGCAGAAATGCATATACATTTGAGCAGTGGATGCAGCACTGTGATACATAGTCTATATCCTTATATAAGTTCCTGTATCGTTTAGATTACCAAATGATATGCCCGCACAATGCGCTTTTTATAGATGCCACACCATCTTGAATTGACAAATGCGCAAAAGTAGACAACACTTTTTGCCGCTGTGCTCATCTAAGCGAGCTGCTCAACACTGAGTTTCTTCTTTCATTCTCTTTCTCCCACTCGCGTACGCGCACGTCGCCATTAGTGCCCGCCAAAGTATGCTACACTTTTTGTAGCAGCTCGCTTATTTTGATAGATGAGCCATGGCGGCCATTATGCAACACACATGCAACACCAGCGTAGGTGTGTGAGTGTGTGTGAGAGAGAAAGAGAAAGAGAGTGTTTTTGTTGTTGTTTGACATAACTCACATTGCAGTTTATTTAGCAAATGTAAAAAACAGTGCAACAACAGCAGAGAGAACAAAAACAAATACGAGCAAAACATCAACAAGCTGCAAGAGGCAGCAGGAGCTGTTTGGAGTATGCCTGGCAGTGACAGCATCAGTGTGTGTAACAATTTTTCAACAGTGCTACACATAAGTCTGTCTACCAGCTGCTATAATGTGTTTCCTGTTTGTGCTCAACGCTCAAAAAGCGGATATGAGTGCCCCTACCCCTCCCCTACTACTCCCCCTCTGCACTTTCCGTGCTCATCGGAAATGTGTTTCAGTGGGCGAATTGCTCTATGCTCCACCTACATACGTTTCACTCTATCTATATGTGATTTTTTTCCATATATATTTTTTGCGGCTATTTGAAGAGGTTGTACCGCTAGCCACACACACATAGACACACACATTCCCATACTTGACTAGCATATGGCTCCGGTGCCGTTATCTTTGCGGGCGGCCAAGAAATATATGTGCAGGCCAGCGCCACATGAGCGAGCATTAGCGGAAAAAGGCTAGACTGCACACTGGCATGGCAGCTGATTTTTTAGACCCTGTACTTTAATAAGCAAAAAAGGGTCTATTAAGTTGACATGTGTGTAACCTATAGAAGGAGGCATGGCAGACACCCAAAGCATCAGTTCTCAGCTGTCCGAGTTGCCCGACTGTTCGTATGTCCTTCCGTATGATCCTAGATCTTGAAAAATAACACATATCTCGAAAACTATATCTATAACTATAAGTAACTATATTGCTTCAGCTGTCAGAAGTTCAAAGCTAAAGACTTTTAACATGATCGGATAAGAAACTTTAAAGATATTCGTTGGACTATTCTGCTGCGTCCCAAATCCCACAAACTGTTTCTATAACTATAACTAACCATATCGCTACTGCTGCCACAATTTTAAAGCTACCGACTCTTAATTTGGCATGTGTGTAGCTTATTACGATCGGATAAAAAACAGCAAAGATATGCAACCGACAGTTTGCGCGACTATCTTTGTGTTACTAAAAAACAATCTACAGGGTCTTCTTCTGTCGATTCCGTCCGTCTGTTCTGCTTCGTCGCCACTGGTTGATATTTCTTTTTTAATTTTTGCTGGCAAGCATATTGCTATTGCAGGGCCGTGTCATTGCAAGTGAAGTTGCCCCTTCGATGCAGCCCCCGCGTGAAAATTGAAAAATACGCGCGATAAAACGCTTGACATGCCACGTAATGCGTTGCAAATATATTACCAAAGTTTTTTGCTCTGCCATTGTTGTTGTGACAGCGCAGCGTGCAGCGCGACATACACACGAGAGAGATACCAAGCCAGAGAGAAGTTTTTAACTGGGGCCCCGTTATTATTCATTATTGAACTGCCAGTTTGGGGGCCTGACATACGGTGAATGCCACAGCTGGAAGCCAGGGATAAAACGCCAACTGTCCAATACTTGGGGTGTATTGCATTGATTTGCTTTGGCTCTCGTTTAATTTCTGGAAAGCGCAAGGCTAAAACTAATTTCATATCATTTGGCATTGAACTGGGGCCATTAAGTGGTCAAAAGTTTTTCCCTTTTTGCCAGAGACAAATGTGTTCTGCTTAACGAAACGACATTCGGTTTATTCAAGAACAACTCGACGATTAGTCACAAATCGATAACCATATTTTATAAACTCGTTCAATGTCTAATGCGGTTCAGTGGGCGGGGCAGGGCGTGAGTCGGCTGTTTATCAATCTAATGTGCATCAATTTGTCACTATTAAAAATAATTTCCATGACTGAACGCAATTTATAGTATATAATTGTTGGCTCTTTTTGCACAAAATTATATAATCGCTCGAATGAAACGTTTTCATATAAATTGGACAAGTGTGTGCTGGCACAATAATAGATTTTGGCCATTCTGAAAGCATTTAATTACGTAAATAATTAAATAATTTAGTGCTGAATGTGGTCGAAGTAGAGAAGCAAAACTAATTTCAACTAGGAAAAATGGTGTAAAATAGATTTTAAATATTATTTGGGTTTGAAGTATTTCAGAAGTGTGTAAAATAGGATTTATAATAATTTAGAATGTAAAATTGTAATTGAATATCCGATTTATTTATTCAAATTATGCGTTTCAGTAATTTTTTAGAAATATCGCAAATTCTTATAAGTTTTAATATCTTCAAATTGACTGGAAGAGTACGATTTTAAATCACTAGTTTCAGAACATAACCGAAGCTATTGAACATGTCTTATCCAATAAAGATTTGCTTAAGCACAATTTAGTAACATAATTGATAAATTAATATAAGCACAATGCCATAATTTTCAAATGTATAACCAGTTACAGCAGTTACACTGGCAAACTAAACTGCCTCAAACCATTAACTGTAATCGATTGCTTTAAGCGATCTAATCAATTTACCGCCAATTGAAAACGGTTTCAATTATTTATTACACCAATTGAGACCGATTTCTGCAACTGTTATGCGCATAAATTTCTTATGAGCGTGCTTCCTTTGTCTTGATTCGGTTAAAAATAGTTGCTGTGGTCTCTGCATTCAATTAAATATGCGGCCTGGCTTGACTTATTCGTTGAAATGTGCACATGCTCGGCTTTTATGAATAAATTGAATGTCAGAAAGCCGAGAGAGTTGAGAAAGCTGCGAAAGATGCAGGTGTGGTTACGGCTGAATGGCTGCCTACTCATTTTGGTTGCATTCTCGGGAATCTTGCAGTTCACACAGCTGGCCATAAATATGCCAGGAGTCGTATTTTGAGATTTTTGTGCGACCTTCTCTCGATGGGCGCTTGGTGTATGTATGCACTTGGTGTTAGTCAACGTTTTGTGGGCGCTTTTGGGGGGTTTTTATTTTTTTGTTGGTCGTTTTATCGTTTTATGGTTTTATCGCGTTTGGCGTTTGCCTTTGACGTCACCTTAATTAATGGGTTAATGCGATGCTGGCAGCGCCGTTGGCAGCGCTGGTAATTAAGCGACTTTGTCGTTGGCCTTCTGTGCCAAATGAATTATGCGTCTGCCTCGGGCTGTCCTGCCTCTGGGGGTACGTCGACGTCAACGAAGTCAACAACGACGACTACGGCGACGATGAGAAGAACTAACTAACTAATTTGGATGCGGCATTGATTTAATATTTGCTTTTTAGCTTTTTAATTAAAATTTTGATATGTTCTAGTGGCTGAAACGTGCTCGAACTGCATTATCATGCCCCAAATGTCATAAATTAATTGTATTGCAATTTGTGTGCGCGCGTGAAATGTGCGCTCAATTAGGCACAATCGCTTTGAGAGCGGCAGACGCTGCGTATACGCAATGCCACAGCAGCGCCTTGATGACGGCGCTAGATACAACGATACAGCGACAGCAGCAGCAATATCAGCAATAACAGCAACAACCGTGACAGCAAAGAGACAGCAATAAGAAACAAGAACTGGCGGAAGCACAAGCTGAACGATTACAATGAAGATAGAAATGTAGTTGGAGCTAGGAACTGTAGGCTGGGGGCTGGGAGGGGGACTTGGGAGACGTGGCTGGTGTCTCTTCATTTACGTAATGTAAGCAATTTGTGAAAATTGCTGGCCTGGCCGGCAATTTTGCAGATTAAACTGCAGCAAAGTGCAATTGGGCGCAAATTTGTGTGCGGTCTGCTGCAGTTAGAGGGAGCCATAGCAAAGTTTGCGCTTAAAAAGTAGTAGATTAAGATAATGAAGCTGCAGTTTAGAGCCGCTTGAATAGCTCAACTGAACTCAACTCAACTCAACTGAACTGAATCAAGTGAGGTCGGGTCGGGTGGGGGGATGATTCTGCAGGGTAAGCCAAAAGGCACTCCATCACCAGCAAATTAAAATTAAGATGAATTATGAAACGTCTCAAGACGCTGTCTCGGGCCAGGAGACAGACCATCAACTCCATCGCAAGCTCGTCAGTCAGTCCGTCAGTCAGTCAGCTCTACAGTGTTTCGGTTGAGCAATGGCTGCAAGCGAGCAAATTCAAAATTGATGCGAATTCCATAAATCAGTATCAGGCAGCGCAATGATCAATGACTCTGTCCGGATTGAAGGCACGTATCGACTCAAATGCTGATGCTTTATGACGTCAACGTGCAAGAGTCACAGGCGTAAAGTGTTAAGCCAACATCCAACAGCCAACAGCCAACAACGAACAGCTTCATCAATGTGCCAAGGGGGGTTAGAGTTATGGGTTATGGGTAGGGACGGGATAGGGACGGGGATAGGGACGGGGATAGGAACGGGGGGCGTAGAACATTTTGCCGGAATGAAGCCATGAGCTGGCTCTTGTGCATGGCATTTGTGGCATCTCTGGCAAGTCTTACAAACAATGTGCAAAGTGAGAATAAAATGATGCTATACCTCCACATCTTTCTCTCTCTTTTGCCATCGTTCTCGTTTTTGCTTAGAGTTGGGGTCATCAATGGCATTATAGTGCTACTTTAAGCTTTAAGCATTGATTTATACGGCTCTGTGCACTGACAAGCCGTATGCCCGCTTGGCAAGCCAAACTGGTCAACTTGGCACAACTTGCGCCGTACTCCACAGCAAAGTGCAATAAAAATCTATGCCCATGGCAAAAAAACAAAAAAAAAAAAAACAAAAGGACGAAGCCGATCAGTCGGATGTGCCAGTCTGAAGAATGCCCCGTACCCTATAGCAAAAATATAATTTCCAATAATATAATATTTAATATTTTTCCAACAATATATTTATAATTCAATAATAATTTGTTAAATTACACAGGGTAACAAATTTTTTTGAGTGAAATACCCTGTAAAATGTTTTTGACGATCCTGAAGCGTTTTGGGACGCTGATTTCAAAAATCGACTTAAAAAAATTATTTGTCCGTACGTTTGCCAGATATCGGGCGATATATATTTGATCGATTTTTTTCAATGGTAGGTGCATTTAAACCACCATAACATCAGAACCACCAAATCGATCATCGTGAATTAGGGTTCAAATGAAAGATTAAAGATGCCCCCTCATATTCTTAATACATTGTAAGAAGATTGGACACATAGTTTCCTCCCTACATGAAAAATACGGCACTTCCAATCAAATTTTTTGAAAATTTTTCAACTTCAGACGTAATTTTTTTGGCAAGCTCGATTAAAAAAAATTTTTTTTTTTTAATATCATAAGATATATCAATTTCACGTTTTTTGCTATATCCCTCGTTAATATTGGTCATTTAGTTTTAAGTTATAAGCGAATAACGAAAAACACCCGAGTTACGCTGCATGTATTTTGGTCGCGCGGAAGGGCTGTTAAAATTCTGCGGCATTCTGCGGCATTCCATTCTGTAACCAAAATACATGCAGCGTAACTCGGGTGTTTTTCGTTATTCGCTTATAACTTAAAAACTAAATGACCAATATTAACGAGGGATATAGCAAAAAACGTGAAATTGATATATCTTATGATATTAAAAAAAAAAAAATTTTTTTTAATCGAGCTTGCCAAAAAAATTACGTCTGAAGTTGAAAAATTTTCAAAAAATTTGATTGGAAGTGCCGTAGTTTTCATGTAGGGAGGAAACTATGTGTCCAATCTTCTTACAATGTATTAAGAATATGAGGGGGCATCTTTAATCTTTCATTTGAACCCTAATTCACGATGATCGATTTGGTGGTTCTGATGTTATGGTGGTTTAAATGCACCTACCATTAAAAAAAATCGATCAAATATATATCGCCCGATATCTGGCAAACGTACGGACAAATAATTTTTTGCAGTCGATTTTTGAAATCAGCGTCCCAAAACGCTTCAGGATCGTCAAAAACATTTTACAGGGTATTTCACTCAAAAAAATTTGTTACCCTGTGTTATTAAGAATAAGAACAAGTGTATGATGCGCTTGGTGTTGCCATTCAATAAGGTAAAACTTTGATGCATCTTATCGCTCATAAATATGAATCGAATTTGTTGAAATGGAAGCAATCAGTAAATATTGTTAATCTCTGTCAAGCACTGAAGATAGAATTGATGTAGATTTGTATCTCTACAATAGGTCAATGTATTCTAATATTTTAGAATTGTGATCAAAAGGGCGTGACACCCGTGAAATAAAACAAAATTGATTTGTGTATTGTATACACCTACTTACATTCCAAAATTGCTGCACTAGCTTTTAAATTTACCAAGATCTTATTGTTCATACAGATAAATCGACCGAGCTTGTCGTCCTGTCTTAGAATATATGTATATACGTTGTGTGATCTGATACGCCTCTTTCTGCATATATTCGCACAAAGCTGTTGGCCTTATTTTTGGCCCTTTCATGGGTACAGGGCATAACAACAACACAGAAGATACCCCAAAGAAACAGGCAGAGTAGGGCAGTGGTCGACAGCTCGACTGGCTAAACGGGGCCGTACATTTGCCCGACATTGCACACTATTAGTTGCAGCTGCCAGAAGTGATGAATGTGTGAAATGTAAACTTTGTTAGGGAGAAATATCAGCGCCAAAAGCCCAGCGCCAATTGCAAAGAAAGGCAACCAAAACAGGCAACAAAAGCTTGCCGAAGATGGCCAAAGTAACGTGAAATGAAACCAAGCGACAGCCGCCTGTCGAAAATTGCAATTTTCGCTTTTTCAGTGCTCTCGGTACACATTTTTAGACTCTGTACTTTAAAAAAGTAAAAGAGTCTATTAGTTTAGTGCAACTGACAGATGTATGTAACAGGCAGAAGGAAGCGTGGTAGACCCCACAAAGTATATATATTCTGACTCAGGACGACGAGCTGAGTTGATATAGCCATGTCCGTCTGTCCGTCTGTCCGTCTGTCCGTCTGTCCGTCTGTCTGTATGAACACCTAGATCTCAGCAACTAAAAGAGATAGAGACACCACCTTTCCGGATTTAGGTAGTCAGCTAATGCAAGCAGATCAAGTTTGTTTCAAACTTTTGATATCTCGCCTCCTTCATCCGCGAATCATCAAAAATCTACACCTACCTCAAAAATCTCGAAAACTATAAACGCCACAACAGCCACAATAATAGCGCTACAGACTTGTAATTTGGCATATACGTAGCCTAAGGTATTCTTCACCGATGATATTAATTTATTTATGATTTGAATTGGAAATAGCGAAGATATGCAAGAGACAATTTTTTTTAAAATGCATGTATGTGCCACTGCAGCCACAATAATAAAGCTACAGACTTGTGATTTGAAATGTACGTAGCCTATTGAATTATCCATCGATGCTGTAAATTACATTAGAAACGGAGAAGAAACAGCGAAGTTATGCACCAATGAATTGTTTTATAAATGTATGTAAGCGCCACTACAGCCACAGTTTGAAGGCTATCGACTTGGGATTTTGCATGTACGCAGCCTATGGCATTATCCATCAACGCTGTGAATTATATTACCAACGGAAAAGAAACAGCGAAGATAGCGCAGACAGAGAAGCCGCCTAGATCTTGCAAACTTTAAAAGCTAGAAATACCATTTTTTGGTATTTATGTCCTCCTATGCAATCATCAGATCAAGTTAGTATGGGTTTTTTGATAACTCCTCTCATTCCTCCGCTAACCGAAAAACCAATTTAGGAACAGTTTGCAGTTTTAAAGCTCAAGTTTTAAAGCTAAAGATTTGGGATGTGGCATGTACGTAGACTATGACAATTACCATCGATGATGTGAATTACATTACGATCGAATAAGAAACAGCGAAGAAAACACAAAGTACAGAGTCTCCTACAGTCGGTTGCGTCCGACTGTAGCTCCGTCCTTACTGGTTTTTATTTGTGATATTTTTTCCAATTTTTTTTCGCCTTTTTTCTTGCGGTCGCAGCGCGAAAATCCAATTAAAGCTGCTGTCATTGTGTGGGCGTGGCAAGCAGGCGTGAATGTATGGGAGCAGGAGCGGCAGACTGAGGTTCAGTTGGCGCTGATTGAATGTCAGACAAGACGGCGTATGTGTCATAAATCGCAGATTGCTAAGCGTAAAAATCCGAAATCTCTGTTACTTTTTCGAGCATTTCATCAAGTTTGCCTTGGGGAATTTAAAGGAAAAACTCTTTAAATAAATCAAATGCTTTTTCGTTTCGGTTTGACGATCAACCATACATCATTACATCCGTCAATGATGTAGGATGTTACCGACAAGTTTGTATCGATATTGCAGTAATTTAATTGAGGTGTAAGATATTATAACATTCACTTGCTAGTCAATCCGTCAGTTTTATATTTCCCAGGTACTATTTATAATTACTTTCTTTTTAATACACTTTCGTATCTGAAGCACGAATACTGTATTTATCTACAACAAATTTTCTACCAATATAATTATACCCTGTACCCATTGAAAAATGGGAAATACAGTGTTAGTTTTGTTATAAATTCAAACATCGATATATTTTGTTGCTGTGGACGGATATAGCATGTTAAATTTATTTATGCTTTAAAATATTGAAGAATAAAATGAAATTGTTTTTAAATGAAATGCATTTTTTAGCATGCATAATTAAATAACCAAATTTATATTCTGCACTATGAGACGACCATTTTGAATATTTAAGCCATACTATCATTGATTGATATTTTTGCAAACTCATCGCAATTTATTGTTATTGAATAGATGTATCGATTGGCAAGCACATGCAAATAGCGATTGGCCCATTTAGTTTTCGGCTCATTAACTTTTTCATTAAAAATTAATTAAAGTCGCAAGTTAATTAGGTCTAAGCGTATTTATCATTTTTCGCGCAAGTTTTACATTTCTTGCTATGACAGGCAACCAACCATCCAACCATCTAACCATCTAACCGTCTAACCATCCAGTCAGCCAACTAAGCCAACCAATGAACAACGAACCAACAAACTAACGGCATGCCAAAAACTTTTGCGTGCCATGCCCATAGAAGCGCCACCCTCGCCATCCCCCCTCACCCCCTCACCGCTCTTAACCCTCTCTTCACCCATTGCATTTCCGCCATGCTCCGCTGTCGTCTTTCGCTGCAAAGTGTCATTAGTCTGCCAAGCATTTTGGCATAAATTAGTTGAGTAGCGAAGTGGGGAGAGGCACAGCCGAATAGGCAGGGAGCCGGGGGTTTGAACATTTTTGTGGCATCGCCTTCAGCCTTTCAGCATGTAATTATTGATGAATGATCTGCTTGCTGTTAAATGCTTGCGCGTGCCTTTAGCTGCAACAGAGACGGACAGAGAAAGAGAGAAAGAGAGGGGGGGAGTATGGATGCCTTTGATGTACCGTTGGGCAAGCCAGAGTGCAAACAATGATGCCAAAGCTATCCAAAGCCAAACAACCATCGAGTCAAGTTGATAGAGCGTTTTGCTTTGAGTGCAAACTGAGGCCTCGACAACAACAAAAGCTCTGCTAATATTGTAATAATAAACAATGGGGCAAGTGCTTTAATCGCTTTTCCTGATTATATTGCAGGCTAAGTGCTTCCAAGAGTTCTGCTCAAAGAGTCAAGCTACACGATAGCCAGCCTAAGTACCACATCAGCAGGGTCTGTCAGGAGGTGTCGGGGGTGTCAGGGGGTCACAGGGAAAGGCTTCATCTGATAAGCAATGCTTACATCTAGCCATGACTAAGCAGAAAGGTGCACATTGCGGCAGGCACTTTAACTATCACGATGATCCGAACTTAACGCTGCGAAAAATTAGGTGAAAATACTTTATTAAGCCACGATAAGTCCCGGGAAAGCAGTAAACTTACGCCTGGCCAGACGGTGTGCAAATAGAATGTAGAAAAATCCAAAGTTTACAGTTGAAAACCAGCATTGCCACACTGAGAGAAATAATCAAACGGGTCAATCAACAGTAAGAATCTATGTAATTCAAGTAATCCTAATATAATACAAAGTCATTTAATATATTATTTTATTATTTTTATTATCTACTTGATCTGAGCAAGAACATAATAATCCTCATTTAAAACCTAGTTTCTTTATTTATGATTGTTTTATTATTATTATTACGGTACTATCAATATTATATCGATACAATTGTACAATTATATAGTAATTTAATAGTTTTATATTTATATTTAAAATTTAGTGAAGTACAGAGACCTATAATTAAAATGTCTTTAAGTTGAAATCCATTGAAATTTAATGAAAAGCAAAATGATATTATTATAAATTGACAACAAGAAAGTTTAAATATCAATTAATCACAAATCAAATAAATCAAATCAAATTTGATTAAATGAAATACACATTTTCAGAATACTATCATAAATTTATTTAATTAACAATTATTTATTGTCAATATTCTATATTAATATAATCCTTATTATTTTTTTTTTTGTTGGCGTAATAGATTTAGTTTATATATTTATGTTTTTTCATATCTTTATAATAATTCTGATTTTTAGCAACACTGTTGGTGACATTCCAAAAGTTAAAAATCGTAGTTGCCGTAATATCAAAAATATTTGTTGTAAAATGTCCATAGTTGGAGGAACTTGCGATAAAACTAGTTGATTTTGTAGAGTTTGAATATAGAAATTTAATTACAATATGAATGATGGAGAACTTAACGTTTGCCATACAGCAGCTGAAACTAATGAAAATCCTTGGTAAGTCGAGATTTTCTTTTCGCTTTTCACATCCAATAATAGTTGGTCGCATTAGGTCACATGTTACCCGCATCGTCCGGCTTTTAAGCTTTCAATTCATAAATACGAACTCGCAAAAAAAAAGAGATCCCTGCTTATGGGCGTCATAAAATGACACTCTGCAAAAGCAGCAGCAGCAGCAGCAGCAGCAGTGGCAACAACAAAAGCAGCTGCAACTGTGGCAGGAGGAAAACGCGATGTCCTGACGGCAGCTGAAGCTGTCGCTCCACAAGCAACGATGACGCCATTGAAAGGCTTAAACGCTCATTACACTGGCAGGCATTAAATTAATTGGAAGCAGCGCAGTTCTAACTGCAAACTACGCACCCAAGGGGGAGGTCATAACGGGCAATGAATGTTGTGGAGACGGGCAAGAGCGAGGGGGAGATGCAGGGGGTTACAGTGTTGGCTTCACCGAAAGAGAGAGAGAGAGAGAAAGAGAGGAAGAGCGAGCGAGTAGAGCGTTGAGGCAGCAAAAGCAAAAACTTTACAAAAGGCCAAAAGTTTGATGGCAACTTTTGTAGCTTGGGCCAAAAAGCAAAAGCACTCGAGCTGCATTCATTGCTAATTTGGCTTTAATTGCATAAATGTTGCGCTTTTTGTACACGAATTTTTGTGAAAAGCACGCTGGTAAACAGGCGGTGGGAGTGGCAGGCAAATAACAACAGTAACCAGTAACAAGAATGGGCGCAGCAGATCAGTCGGACACGTCCGACCCAGTACCCAATTTCATTTAAATAATTGAAAAATCCCATATTCAGTTATCAAATTATACGTCGCTTTACAATTGTAAAATTTAAAATAACACAAAAAATTATAAACGGACAGCACGCCGATTTATTCTAGATTTCCTCTAGTTAAAACTCGCCTTCATAAAGATTAAACCGTTGAGTTTAAAATGAAAGCACCAAAAATGAGCAATAGATGGAGACGGTAAAAAGCTTGGGGGTAAACATCTAGTCTTAGAAATAGTCAGATGAAGATCTCTTGATGAATGCAGTTAAGCGGCGGCTGGGCTCGGACAGGACTGGCGTTCTGGTGAAGGCATTCGCCTCACTAACCACAGGTTCAAGGTTCGAACCCGACTTACGACTTACTCACATATACAGACAAGTTTGACATTTTTCGTTTCTAAGGTCACTGATGAGAATAGTTGGCACTATTCGAAATAGTACTATCTGACCACTGCCATAAATTTTTCCATTAAAAAATCTCCCATTGCTCGACGTCGAGCCCGAATTTCCCATATTCAGTTAATTGAAAAATATTTAAAAAATATAATACAAACCGCAGCAGGAATACTTCTTCTTACTTTTTTGTGTGTATTATATTTTAATGGCATATATAAATGAAAATCGTCGAGAGTTTATATTTTGAATAACAACTTTCTATCTTCAATATTGCGCTTATTGTTATCCGGCTTTGAACAAGGTATTATCGAACATTTTAAATAAACTTTATCTGCTTATGGCATACACCTACCTAAATTCCAAATATAGTATAGCTGACAGAATGACAGGCTGACAGAAGGACAGACGGACATAGCTCTATCGACTCAGCTCGTCTCCGTGATCAAGAATATGTATACCTCTCCTTCTTCTACCTGTTACATATACTCTTTCAAAGTTAATAACCCTGTTCTTACCCATTTTCAATGGGTATAGGGTGAAAAAAGAGCAATGGGCACACAAAATAACCATAAATTCAGTTGGCAAAATGCATAAAATATACACAGGGAGCGGGACAGAGAGAATTACAACTTTTGTATGTGTATTGGAATTTTTGTATCTATGTTATGCTGAAATTTTGTGAAAATTTGTTTGTGGAGTGCACTTGAAATTGAAATTTTGTTATAAAGTCCAGTTAAGTTGCAAAGGGAAGAGGTTGCCGCTCAAACGAGAGCAATGCCAACAAGACAGCTGTAAATTTTTGACTTATTTTCGTTCTTTTTTTTCCCAACAAACAAGCTTGTTTGGCTCTTATCAAGCCGCCCCACCTGAATGGCAGACTAACTGACAAACTGATGGGCCAGACGACTGGCATTACACTGTCCAACAGCAACTATCGCATTTGAATTCGAATGGCCGAATGGCTAAGTTGAAGCGTTACACAAATATTTGAAAAAGCACCGAAATTCGCTACTTAAATAACTGAAAAAGTTGAGTGCCATCAAATGAAAGCAGCTGGCAAACTAAATTTAATGAATGTTGCCAACAAAATTTGCATACTCTAAAAAAAAAATACTGTATACGAAAGTACGGAAAAAAGTGCGCCACTTTTTAGCTCCCTTTTTGCTGTATCTTCCATTTGATGCTGCTGCTTCTGCGGCTGTTCCTCCTGCTGCTCACAGAAATTTATGAATTGCGCCAGGGTTGCCAGCAAAACTAAATGGGTTGCCTGCATGCTGTGAAAGTTTACAAAGCTCGAGCCCCTTTTCATATAATTTACGACTCTGCGCTGCACATATAGAAATTAAATTCTTTTATTACACTTTTTTACACTTTATTTTGAAAACTTAAATAACGCCAACTTTTTATTTGCTGGGGCGGCTTTTAACCACTAAGTGCATTAGCCAAAGTAGAAGAAGAGAAAAGTTAAATATATATAGTATATACAGATCAAAATAAACTGACCAAATGTTACAAATATTTTGAAAAATTTAATCTAACTTTTACCAAGACCACAAATCATTTAGAATCGTTTAAAATGTGGACAAAGGATAATTTTAAAGTTTTTATACTACTTTATAATTTAATTTATATTATTTATTAAAGTGGCTAAAATGTACATATAATGAGATGATTTCTTAGCTTATTCTCTATTATTTGTATTGTATTTATATTTATGTTTTTATACCCTGTGCCCATTTGAAAAATGGGAAAACAGGGTTAATAAGTTTGTGCGAATGTTTCTAAATAGCTGTGATTCCTGATTTATTACATTCCATACGTCATAAATGATTCAATTGATCTGCTGAATCGAAAAGTATGATCCTTGCTATTACAGTAATAGTAAGTTAAAAGGGATTAAACTATACGAATGGTTTACAGATAAATAATATATTTATATAAATGTTTTAATTTATTTTGTATATATTAGGTTGTTTGGTAATGACATACCGATTTTTACATTCAAATTTCGAAATTCGGGCAATTTTGAAATTTTATTTCGCACAAGGAAAAACTGCTGCGGAATCTCGCATGGAAATCGGTTAATAAACACAAAATATAAATAAATTAAATTATATGTAAAATATTTAAATACATTTTTTACTGTATTTGCGAGCGCGCAGCGCGAGCTTTGGCACAGGGTATAAGACAGTCGGGCCCGTCCGACTGATCAGCTCCGCAAATTCTGGTTAACTATTATTTTTTCTTTATCTCAGTATTTATTTGCAATTAATATCGAATGATTTCCTCGATTTATAAACCTCAAGAGCTCTCTATGTAACACCGGAGAAATATAATACCTTCACGTATTCATTGTTTTCTTTTAGTATGCCCGGGATATTTTGTAAGCGTTCGCTGTTTTTGTTTACCTTATTGTGCAGTGCTTAAGGTGCGTTGCAAAACTTATTGACATAACTGTCATTACGTGTACAGGTACGGCAACAGCCTTGCCAAAGGTAAAATCCCCACTTAAACTTGCATTGGCCCAGGCGAGGGTAGCGGGATGGCAGGGAGGGGGCCAGGCAACGAGTGGAGATTTAAGTTAAGCGGCCAACGAAAACTGTATTCAAATATGCACAGAAGCGACAACAACGGCAACAATAAAAACAACTTGAAACAGGTGTACATGAAGGCGACATCATTGTCTCTCTGCCCACACTGCCCCCCTTCATCCCCTTAACCCCCTGGTACCCCTTGCTACCCCAATCTGTGGGCCAATCTCTAGTGCTTGCCTGGCTGAGTTTTTGGGGCGCCTTTTGTTGTTGGCGTTTTTGCACGAAAAATGTTTGCAAGTGGCAAAGAAATTTTTAATGCGATAAAACTTTAATAAAGGCTCACGCTACATATCGGTATATATACACACATACATATTGAAGTGTGTGTGTGTGTGTGTGTGTGTGTGAGAGTGTAGTTATGAATACAACAACAGTTAGACAAGGCAGAGGCGCAGGCACGAACGCACTTAAAAATGTATGTAATTGTGCAAAAGTGTTGCAGAGAAAGGGTTAAGAGAGCGAGAGAGTGTTGAGCAGACTTGCAAATGGAAGCAAAAGTTGCGTGTGCATGTGTGTCTGTGTGTGTCTGTGTTGGGTATACAGTTAACTAGTAAGTAACAAAAGCAGTTATAGAAATGACAGACATGATGGCTGCAGCTGCAGCTGCTGCAACAAAACACAGCTAAAGACATAGACGTGGATGTGTTTGTGCCACGTTGACAAGCTGGGAATGAAGACGCTCGACTGCACCTTAGCTCACAGTTGGCCAAGACGCAACAACCGACAGACAGCAGGGGCAGGCAGGCGGGATCGACAGAAACCAAGATGAACGAGACGAAGCACAGTGGTAAAAACAGCCAATCTAGCTGGGCATTTGCACAAATTTGTGTAGCTAATTGTTAAACAGCTATTTTAATAGGCAATAATTTAAACCAATAAAATTGCATTTAGAATGTAAATATATATATAGAATTTCAATCTGTAAAGCTATATTTCTCCAAGCTTTTGGTATTCTGCCACTTAAATGGGGTTAAATACAATTTGTTTAGCTGTTTGATTTATTGTTTTTACTTTCAAAATTTTTTAGGAGAGCTCTCGCTTCACAACCTCACCTTTAAAATAGAATTTTATGTTGTTCTTCGGAATAGTCATATTTTATATATTCAAATATGCGGCATAAACAAAAGTTTGTAACAAGTTTAGCAAATTTTTCGAATTTTTTGTAGCATTACAATTAATGTATCTTTCAAAAAATGGGCATTTATTGTCTGTCTGATAAAGGCAAACAATCGGGACGTGCATACTATATACAGATCAAGCAAATTTCAAATGTTTGATGGAAGTTATTTCAGAAATAATTTGGTGTTTAATATAGGCCGCATTTGCACTGTAAAAGATACTTTTTTCATCTGATACATATTCAACTTGATACTAAAAATAATAAGGATATGTTCTATATGTGTACTTCGCAAATAATAACACATACAGATTCTGCCAAGAGGACAGGGAATCCTCTTCACACATACTCACTGTGTGTTGCCTTAGCACGCAGAAGACACCTTAGACTAGGTAAGCTACTCCTTACAACAGATGATATAGTAGACATCACTCCCTCAAAAATACTCGACTTTGTTCGGGACATTGGACTGATGGGAGAGCTGTTGGAGATTTCCAGTAGCGGGTACAATAGATCGCAGTGCACAATTCCCCAACAATAATAATAATAATAATGTGTGTACTTAATTTCAACTTATTTTTACTGATAGTTTGAAGGTTATAAGTAATTTCGAGCTAGATTGGCTGTTTTTACCACTGTGCGAAGGTGTGCTAACGAGCAGACGACGCCACTTGAATGACAGCAAGCAGCATACAGATTCCAAGTTGGAGCTACAAACGCAGCGACTGACTGACTGACTGAGAGACAGACAGACAGACAGACAGACGGACGGACAGACAGACAGACGGATGAACAGACAGACGGATGAACAGACAAAAGCTACGCAGGCCACGTAAATTGTTTTGAAATGCAAGGTGAGGATTAGAGGAATGAGTAGAAGAAACTGCATAGAAAGGCAGGTTTGCCGGTAATGTGCTCTCTGTACTATATGTGCAGGTGGAATAAAGACGTTACTTTATTCCGCAGCGCAAAAGACTGAGCTATATATGATTATATTATACCATATATGATTGCTGGAGCAGAGCTGAGCTCTAAGGCAAGCCATTAAGACAAAGCACTGGGCAAATGTTTTTTTTCTTGATTGTGCTGACAAATGTGCGCTGTAATAAAATAAATAAGCGAACGTTAGACAGACAGTTTAACATAACTGATTTAAATGCTAAAAACGTAAATGATTTATGTTTAATGTCTCGCCATAAATTCCACACATTACATGTCACAATTCTGGCTGAATTTTCAAGTGGTTTTCAATGTGGATTTTGTTGTTGCTATGCCCGACACTTACGTGCTCCTCTCTCCCATTTAATATAAATTTATATATATATATTTTTTGTTTGCCGCAGCTTTACAAAGTATTATCTATAAATATATTTCGCGTCCCTTGTTGTTGTTGCGGCTGTGCTTAATTAATTTTGCCACATTAACATTTACAGCACTGGAAATTTATGTCCGCAAGCTAATTATGCCAAAGGCTCTCCCTCATTCGCTGCACACGTTTGCCTTTAGCTTTTCCGTTTCATTTAAATTAAAAGCCTATTTAAATGTTAAATGAAAAAAAGTGAAAAAATTGGCTTTTAATTTCATATAAAATTGTATAAGCAATTACCCAACGCAAATGCAATAAACATGCTGAATTTATATTAATTTTCACACAGTCCAGAGCAACTTGGACACTCGCTGAATGCCAAAAAGGCACCAAAGAGCTTCAGTCTGAACCAGAGGCAACAATAGCAATAAGAACCAGTAGGGATGGAGCAGATCAGTCGTACATAACCGACCGTGATTGTCTGTTGCATATCTTCGCTGTTATTTATCCGATCGTATTGGAATTTACAGCATTGATAAAGAATGGTTCAAGCTATGTGAATGCCAAATTACAGATGCATAGATTTACAATTGCAGTTAGTGGGTTTTTTTTTAAACAATCTGGATCGGTTTGTTCCATTGAAGAACCTAGGAGAACCTTCTTCTGGGTGTTATACACTTTTCCCATTCACACTTACTTAAAAGACCCTATTATATTTTTCTAAGGTACAGGGCCAAAAAACTGTTAGCATGTTTAATGCTCAAAGCCTTTTACAAAATTAAAGCAGTTAGAGTGGGAAGGCGTGGCAGGTTGCAACTGCAGTGGGCAATGGGTTGCAAATGTTTGCTATCAAATTAATTGGCACTAAAATTAGCACGCAGCAGCAGCAGCTGCAGCCGCTGGCAACGGTGGCAATGTTGGCAGCTTCGCTGATTTGGTGCCCTGCTTTATTTTATTTTTTCCATTTGGCCCAGCTCATCGACTTGGCCAAGTGTCGAGCTGCTGCTGCGTTTTTCCATTTGCACTAAGTACACGGATTTTGCATTAATGCAACAGCAGACAGGGTGCACTCACATGAATCATTCATTGATTTAATTACAATGATTGCCGAGCAGGGCGTTAGCGTATTGGCCAGGTGCCTCTTGCCTCTTGCCTATTGCCTCTTGCCTCTTTGGCTTGGGTGTAGATTTTTCTCTGTTCAGTTAGTTAGGTGTTGCCTGCGGCATCGTGTGCCAACTGTTTAATTAAAAGTGCTAATGCAAAATAAATAAGTCCATGGCTAACAGGAAAAATCAATTTGTGCTAATAAGCACAGCATCTTTTTTGCTAGCTGCCACTTTATGTAGCTTCAAACTGCACTGTTAATCATATCATTTCCATAATCTAAATTACAGCGTTGCAACTGTAGTGGATTTATTTACTAATCACTCTGCAGAAAATGGTTTAAAGAATAATAATAAAATGGTAATGTGGGAATTGTTTTCTTCAAATATATTGAGAAAGTTAAAAAATGTAGGCTTTTTGAACAGTTTTGACTCTTCTTGTTAAGCAGTTGCAAATATTTAAAAAATAATAGAATATAAGCAGTAAATCTATTTTGGTTTTAATATTCTGTGCTTAATAATTATAAGTCTCATTCGATTTTAATTAAATATATTTACTTGAATATTATTGGGACTTCTTCCAAAATTTATAAAAAGAAGTTGTAAGAAATTTAAAATTTAAAAGCCGTAAAAAGTGTCAAATTCTCAGATTTAGTAATGAACTGCTTAAAAATTAGGTATTTATTTTAATTCTCACTTCGTTTAAAGCCTGGCCAGCCTAAGTTATTATTTTTAAAGGCATTTTAAGGCAAGAACTAAACTCCAGTTGTGCACACAACTATTTCTATTTGCATATATGTGAATTTTTATTTCCCAGCATTTTACTCAATTTCATAGTATTTCATCTCAGTATCTGCATGCTGTTAGAGCGGTATTCACATGCTCAGCCACTGAAGAGCTGGCAGGGCTTCCAAGTGCCTAAAAGTCCATGCATATCTCTGGACAGCAGAAGCAGCAGCAGCAATGGCAGCAGCAATGGCCGCATAGATAGATAGACAAACAGAAATTGAACCCATTGAATCTCTTGGCTCTGTTGGCTCTGCAGCCCTTTGGTCCCACTGGAATTTCCGTTTCGTACACCTTTTGCAAATCCAAATCGTAACCACTCAATACAATGCATACAATAATATTTTTTTCTAATTTCATGTGGATCCAATCGTCGTCTGTCCCATGTCTTTTTGTGTGCTTGTGTGTGTGTGTGTGTGAGTGTGTGTTTAGCTGTTTGTAATGCTCTCTAATAGCATTAGGTGTGTTACAGTGGGGTTAAGCCATGGCTCGAATGATTCTTTTGGTTCACTTGTTTCTTTTGCTGCCTTTGCTTGTTTTCTCAATGTCTTCGGTGCGCTTTCATGCCACTTTGATTTTGCTTTGTGCCTTTACCACGGACGTTTAATAGTTGAAAGGTAAATTGCACACCATTTTCCTACTTGCCATAGCAACAGCAACACTAACAACACCAACAACACCAACGACAACGCCAACTATTGCTATAAGGAAAGCTGAAACACTTCCGCTTCCATGTCGTTCCTTGCATTGCCTCCATTGCTGTTGTTATTGTTGCAGTTGTTGTTGCTGTTGTGGTTGTTGTCGGCCAGCACGGAAATCATTTGATTTGCAATGTTCGTGCACTGTAAGGCGATCAAAGTGTTTTGCCTTTGCCATCGCCTGCGCTGCCTTTACAGCCAGGACAAGGCAACATGGCATACAGCAGGCAGCAAAGGATAAAACAGCCAGAGACAGAGGGAAAAAAGCCAACAAAAATATCAAAAATGCATTTACTAGCATTTTAAATGTTTTGGCAGCTGCAGTAGAATGGAAATTGCTGCAGTATCTGGGCTACTTTAACAATTTTCCTATCATCAAATTTTCTAATTGAATTGCGGATTATTATTTGATTTTATCTCAATAATAAAGTGTAATAACTTTTCCATATGAATATTTAGTTAAAGAAGGTATTGTCCAGGTGCAACATTTTATTTCAATTACAGTTTTCATTTGACATTTATTCTTTTGTCGATTATTCAATTACAGGTAAAAAGCGTTTGAATTAGTATTAGTTATTTGTAATATTTAATATAAATTGAGAAAAGTAAATTTATGTATAATATAAGAATTCTGTACTTCAAGTTTAGGGAAACACATTATTATTCACATTTGCGGATGAATAATTTAAAATAAAATATTATATATAATTATAGCAATATTTTCTTATTTAGAATATACTTATAAATATTCTAGTATAATAATAAATTGTTACATTTATTTGGAATTTCCATTTTATTAAACTACCAAGGTTTTTTTTAAAAGATTAAAAAAGTAACAGCTAAATTATTTATTTAACAAAATTTGTTATTACTCTTAAAATTATTCAAAAGTCACCAATTATATAAATTTATTAAATTTATTTTCGATTATTTTGCATTTTAAAATGTATTCCATTTGTGTAAAATTTTTCTCGTCTGTCGCAGATATTGAGCACGTTTGCCAAGCAGCTTAAGTTTTTTTTTTCATTGGCAATTCTTTGGTTTTGGCCGGATAACTTTCTTGCCGAATCGTTTATCAGCATTATCAGTGCGTGCAATTGGCTATCGGAATACTTATGGCCAAATACACATATAATATATTTAAGTATCAGCGCATATAAATTAAATTGCATTGACAGTTGAATGGCGCAGCTAGCGTGATTGGCTATGCCATAATTCAAATTAATGGCAGATTATAACACTCAAACTGGTTTAAATGGCCAAAAAGTCAGAGCCAAAGCTGGCCAAGAACGCTGCCAAGAGGCAAACACTGCCACGCCCACACAAGCCGCACGCTGTCCAGCATAAATTGCAAAAATAAAATAAAATGAAATGAATAAAATGAGTGAAAAAACTGCAGCATATTTTAACATAAAATGCCAGCTCCGCCTCCATGAGCAGCGACAAATCTCGTCGCCGTTGTTTGATTTTATAAATTTTCAACCAGCTGGTGTTGGAATATAAGTGTGGGGTGGAGTGGGGAGTGGGGAGGGGGGTTGTTGGTGTGAGCGTGGTGCGTGTGATGTTTACTGTTGGCTGCGTTCAACGCGACGTATGCGTAATCTGCGCTTAGCATGCGAAAAGTCAGTCATAAAAAAGCCATCAGCTTAAACTGTTGCGGCCATAAAGGTTAACACTGTGCACAGCAAAACAAAACGAAACAAAAGCAACAAAACCGAAAGCGGACTATGGCCAACTACAATACAAAATGGCGTAAACTGCTTAAAATTTAAGCGAAACAATGAGCTCAAACTGTACGTACAGAGATCGACTGATGGCCAGTAGACTGAAGTGAAGAGTATGGAGGGAGCCAGAGAGGGCATAGGTACAGACAAGAAGTCTGTCGAGGAGAGGTGAGGAGAGGGGCAGCGCGATGAGCCCATTGGAATGCCGGACGCACGCAAGTGACGGCCATGAAAGCGTAAAAATGTAAAATTAACACGCAGCTTCTGGTTTTAGTTTTGTGGCAGCGGCAACAACAGCAAGTGCAGCAGCAGCAGCGGCAACAATGAAAATAACCACAGCAAAAACAACAACTATTTAAAAAAGAAACCAGTAGGCTACAATCGGACGTAACCGACAGTACGTTGTGATTCAATTCAATTTATTTTAATTCCTTAATATAATTTATTTAAATTATACTTTTAATTTTCTATGTCGACTGACAGTAGTTGACAGTAAATAAATAAAATTAAATAAATAAAAATAATAAATAAAATAAAATAATATTCTTGTAGCGCTTTATTTTCGATATTTATGAGGCTGCTGGTGTTTTTTGCGGTTAACTTAACTCAATCTGCTTGCTTGATTGAAAAACTTACAAACCAAGCATTGTGTCTTTAGCTATTATAGATTGCGAGATCTAAATTTTCATAGGTATAGACAGACAGTCCTGGATATATCGACTTCTAACACGCCTGACATTTCTCATTTGCGCAAACTTAACAGACCTTGTTGTACATTTTTAAGGTACAGGGTATAAAAAATGAACGAGCAGAGCGATGGCGATAGCGGCAACAGCAGCTGGCAAACCGCAGCCATGAAAACCACACAAAAGCAAGAATGAAGTTGTTGCCGCTGCTCACTGCTAGCCGCAAAAGCGCTTGAAAAATATGTTAACCACAGTTAAAACAGCGCCAGGTCAAGCGTGCAGACCCCCAACACACACACACAAACACACAGAACAGTTCATAGAGTGTGTGTGTGTTTGTGTGAGTGTATGAGAGACACGTGCGACTGCCTTAAACGCTTGGCATGTTGACAAATGTTGCAGTCGACGCCAAATGAGCAGCATGCTGACGTTGACCTCGCTGCCGCGGCCGCTGCCGCTGCCTCTGCTCTTGTTGGCAGTTTTAGTTGCGCTTAAAAGCATGCTACACTTTTTAATGCTGCTATTCATGACTGAGTGATAAGCGAGACGCCAACGCCAACGTCAACGTCAGCGCTAACCCCAACGCCAACACCAACACAAACAGCAGCGCCACCTCCAACGCCAACATCAACGCCAGAGTCTGACATTTGTTTTAATGCAAACGTCATCGTCTGGCAGTTTTTGAGGTTTTCCTCTCTTTTCCATTTTTTTGCTTAGGCCCTACTTTTTGGCAAGTGTTAAAGCATTCACACAGCAATGACATTATCAAAATAGCACTACTAACATGAGCGAAACTATAAGCGAGTAATCAAGGTGTGCCAGGGTCTGCACTGCTCTTATGAGCAAATTGCATGACAGTGCATAGCAATCAGTCTGGAAAAAATACTCATAATAAAGAATGCAATATAATTCAGCTTTCGGGATTTCTCTCACTTATAAAAACAATTAAAATAATTAAAAAATTCCAATAGAAATTATTGCAATTTTTATTAATGAAAAAAAAAAAAAATTAAATATCAAAATTAAATTTATCAAATATTTATATCAATAGAAATGAATTTTCGTGCATCTCAAGGTGCGCATTAAGTTGAAGTTAAGACTGAATTGATTAAAAAAGGCATCGAGGCTCAGGAAAATGATGGTTCATAACAAGTTCGTGGAGTTAACCCCATGTGAGCACGTTCACAATTCATTAGATAATGCAGCACATTGCTGTACGCATTAGATACACTCATTTGGCATTCACTGAACGTTTGCATTCAACTTCAATTTTGCTGTGCATTCGATTTTTATTGACGTTTTTAATCAGCAGCAGCAGTAGCAGCTGCAGTGGAAGTAGAAGTAGAAGCAGTAGAAGCAGATTGCTCTCTTGCTCAGTTATCAGCCGGAAAGCAATTTTACTTTAGTTACGCTCACTCAAACTTTATTACATTGCTACACACTCACACAGACGCAGACACTCACACTCTGATGCATACATCCGCAAACACATACAGATACACACACACACACACACCTATTTCATTAACAAAGTTTCATATGTGATGATATATGCCTTTTGCTGCCTTTGAGATGCCTCTGCGTTTCTTTTCGCCTGGCATGCGTATCGGTTGCCACGCCCCCCGCCTGCACACGCCCCCTGCCCACTCCATCTGATCGCAGCATCTGTGTGAATTCAATTTGATTGACGTTACGAGTTTCTGCTACTGATTCCAATTGCAATCAATTTACTTTTGTGCTCTTCGCATCCGAGTTGAAAACTTCATTAGAAATTTTACTTTTTTCCTCTCTCTTTTTCTCTCTGCCTTGACTGCCATTTTATTTTGCCTTTTCTTTCGTTGTGTGCCAGTTTGAGTAGGTATGTGTGTGTGTATTTTTCTCTCAATATCATCATTTGGCATTGGCTGCACTCGTCACGTTTGTTTGTTTGTTTGTTTGTTTGCAGCTTTTGTTGCTTCTTTGGCAGTTTTGCAGCCATAGCTATTGCTGCAGTTAAGTAGCCAAACTGACAGGCGGCGAAAAGAAAGCAAGAGAAGCAGAAAGCAAGCCAGCTGAAAGCGAAGAAACCAAACGAGAACCGAGTGAAATCTAGAAGAAAACTTGGCGTCATATGTGAAAAGTTTGTCTGCGGTTTTGAGGTTTTCATTCCGATGTGGGTAATGATTATAGCCAAAAGTTCTTAATATGCAGCAACCGAATTGCAGTTGCCATGATTTATGGCATACAGCTCACATTTGGCAAGCATCAAAATGAGGTTTCAGTTGCAGCGGCAACAACAAAATTGTAAATACATCAAATAGATAAGACCAAAGCTTAATTAAGCAGAAAACCTAAACAGATTATTACATATATAAATATTGTACCCATAAAAATGAGTGCAAGCAGGGTATAACAACGTGGAGACCCAACAGAGTAAATATACTTTTATCAGAAGGACGAAATGTCCTTGCAACTAAATAATTGCAAATAGTTATTATTTAACGAAAATTTTTAAAATTTGATGAAAAGCCAATTGCTGTTTTTATCGATTAAAAATAAGAATAGCCGTATCTATAATAATAAATAATATTTTAATAGACAATCAATTATAATAAAATGCAAAACCAATGCTAGTCTCCATTAAAAACGCTAATATCAAAAATTATTAAGGGTTCAACTTTCGCTGACCGAACTCTCGCTGGCCGAACTCTCGTTCGTCGAACTGTCATTGGTCCGGATCTCGCTGCTTTACTCTTGCTGGTCTTAACTTACGCTTGCCCAGCTCACGCTAGAGATTTGCTAAAAAAAATGTTCGTCACATTTAAGAAGCACCCTAATGGTTGTTCTATAGACAGTTCCGTATTCAAGACATAGGGTATGACAAGATTAGTACTTCGGTTTATTTTCAGATGAAAATTTGTTTCAGTAGTTAATCCAAATGCACACGATGACTGCGAGGGATACAATATACATATATGTGCATATATGCATATGCATATGATGTATAAATGTACCTCTCGAAGCAGATCGCGTCAGCGTACATCCACACTTAGGTACACACTTTATACACATTTGCCTACTGCTACCTCCGTATTTTTGGGCAACTACTTCCTTACTTCCGATGGCATGGCATCCTTTACCTTGAATATGACTGCAAACTATATCGTCTAAGACACCTGAAGTTAAATATTTGCACCTGGTTAGCAAATAACAAAATATACGAAGCTTGACTGATTTTGTCAATTAAGTACCATTAATTTTGTGACTAGGCTTCAAACATTTAGAAATGCCAGTTTCATGTTTACTCTCGTCTTCTTCAAAAACTATTTTTTCCACATCTTCTTCAGTACCAGTCACTTTTCCATTGCCGTGAAATTCGCAATTGTATGTCGCGTATACCCAGCATTCGTAGCATTCATGAATTTCAGAATTCGAATCTTTTAATGAGCCACAGCTCAAGCAAATTACCAAAACAAAGCACACAAAATTTTGAAACATGATTTTAAATTTTTCAACTGTGTTTTTTATATCATAAACGAAATCTGACATGAAAAGATAAGTTGTCAATTTCAAAACAAAAAAATCTCGCGCGCTCTGGCGCGCTCGACCTGACAGTCGGGCAAGCCCGACTGTCTTATACCCTGTACCACAGCTCGCGCTGCGCGCTCGCCCGTTCAGTATATAATAAAATTCTTTAAATATTATTTAATCTATCTTGATTAAAACGATCTGACGGGGTGGCAACGCTACCGCCAAAACTCAATTTGGCACATGGTATGGCGATGAAGGTGGCGCGCGAACACTTGTCGCTTGGTCTCTGACGTCACGCGTCACAGACTTTTGTTCTTTTGCGCAATCTTATTTTGGCACCTTGCAATTGGTGTTGTTTACATGCGTACATGCACACATACATATGGTATTCGTCTATTCTGCATGTATGTGTGTTTCTGTTTATACATACACACATACACTTGCTGGGCTGCAGGGCCCGTGCGAAGCAATACATGCAGTATTGAGTAGCTAATATCTCCTATGTTTATTAACCGATTTTAATGCGCTTTTCAGGATAGTTAAATATAATAGAAGAGAGTATATATACCAAAAACCAACATTCTATGTTTAATATTACGCTTATTTTTGAACTTTTAAGTTCAAGTATTTAATAGCTTATATCTTCTGTGTTTATCAACCAATTTTAATCCTCTTTTCAGGATAGTTAAATACAACAGTAGAGAGTATATGTTCCGAATAACAACATTCTATGCTCAATATTACGCTTGCTATTCAACTTTTTGTGTTAAAAATTCGAGGTTAAGTGAGTTTTATTGATTTTTGGGCGTGAAGGGGGCGTGGCATCAACGATTTGAAATAAACTTGATCTGCGTATTGAATACACCGACCGATAGCAACCAAAACGGCTGTTCTAGCTTTTATAGTTTCCGAAATCTCAGCGTTCATACGGACGGACGGACAGACGGACAGACGGACAGACAGACAGACAGGGCTAAATCGACTCAGCTCGTCTCCCTGATCAAGAATATATATAGTTTGTGGGGTCTGCCACGCCTCCTTCTACCTGTTACATACATTCTGACAAAGTTATTAACCCTGTTTTTCCCATTTTCAATGGGTACAGGGTATAATTATTGTTAAGGACTACATGTACGAATGTAAACAACACCAATTGCAAGGTGCCAAAATAAGATTGCGCAAAATAACAAAAGTCTGTGACGCGTGACGTCAGAGACCAAGCGACAAGTGTTCGAGCGCCACCTTTTTTCTGGGCGTTATATTATTATTATATATATATATTTAAAGAATTTTATTATATACTGAACGGGCGAGCGCGCAGCGCGAGCTGTGGCACAGGGTATAAGACAGTCGGGCTTGCCCGACTGTCAGGTCGAGCGCGCCAGAGCGCGCGAGATTTTTAGAAATATATTTCGCAAACTGTGGCCTTATTTCCAGAAGCCAATCTGAGGAAAATAAGGTACTATAAAAATACGATTTTCAACTTAAGTGTAAGTTGAATTTTGTATTCAGTGAAGAAAACGTACACAGTTCACTTTTCCCATAGCTCGATAACTTTCCTGAGAGTCGTGAAATCGCTTAAATTTTGCCATCAACTGGACTTTAATAGAACTGTTTGTTGTCATATAAAGAATAATAATTAACGCACTGCATATGACGAAATATTTTGCAATGGCAGAGTGCAAATATTTTGCAATCTGCTGTCGAATGATTTTTCACGCTCGTTAATTCGAAAGTTCCCGTTTTTTGTATGTAGAACTACAGAGTGCCGTTAAGTTTTACAAGCCATATGAAATACTGGCAAAAAAATATGCATAAATATATACGTACCTACATACTCATATGTATATATTCATTTTAATTAAACAACATGTGTTGGATTTTAATTTGCAAAGCAAATAAAAAATGGACAGCATGTAAAACATTTGACAGTTGGCAGTTGATGTTGATGTTGTTGTTTCTGTTTTTTCTGATTGTTTTTTATTGTTACAACTCCTTGGCCAGGTGTAGCGTCAAATTGAACAACGCGGCAATAAACGCTAGCGATTTTTTTTTATCTCTGCGCAGAACGGCCAACAGAAAGTGGCTCTAATCTGTTTAAACTGCAATAGCACCAGCAACTGGCAACCAGCATGGCCAGCGGGGAAGTGCAGAGCGCAGAACTGGAACACAGCAAACGGTCAAGCAATTGACATGCCCATGAACCATCAATCACTTCAAACCATACCGCCCGCCGCCCTTGTCCGCTGCGTCCTTGCAGTTGTCACTGCAATCAGCGGGACATGCACAGTGGGCAAATGTCACAAACACGCCAGATACGTTTGTGTGTATGTATGTATGTAACTCCAGTCTAGAGTATTAACAGGGTATTGTGCGGTTGCATTAGACTGTTTATCAGTGAAAAGCCACAATTTGTTTTGCTGATTTGTTTCATACATATTTAATACAATTTAATATTTACTGATAAATTTTAATATTTACCGAGTCCTTAGTCCAACGAAGCTACTCGATTTCATTTGGGATATTGTATACTTTTATTGAATACACATTTACACCTATGTTGCCATTATGTTGGGAATAACATATAAGTTGGGTAAAACATAGAGCATACACCAAATAAACTCCTGACGCGACCAAGAAGAGAAAGGAACTGTCGAACATATTTTCTGATATTGCCCGGCGCTGTTTAGATCAACAAAGCGACTTTCTCTGCGATCATTCAAATCCATTACAAATTCTCTCTAGAAAACCATCTATATAAAAACAATTGGATGGTTCTGTGTGTGAAATTTCCTATTAGTGGTAGGGACAAGCCCATACAGTTGAGCAATAGACCTTTTGAAAGGAGCCAGCCTCTGAAGCTTTATGCTCGAATGTTAATGCTAAGTAACAGTCTCTTGACTAATGAAAGCAGGATCGAATAATTTTCAGTTCATCATTGTCAATTCGGTTTAGTTTTAACGCCTGTAATAGGTGTCAAATGATTGAATTTTGCTTTTATTCTAAATTACAAAATTAATGACAATAAAAATTTTATTTATGGCTGCAAAAAACCAACAAATATGTTGTATTTTTAAACATTGTAAATAAAACAAAATATGAAATAAATAAATAAGTAAAATTAAGCTGAATTTATTTGTTATTTATTTGTTTATTATTGAAAAATTCCCAAATACTACAAATAACTTCAATTTAACCACAATAAACATATAAAACCACAAAAATCCTATATTAAATAAAATTTAATTCTATTTTATTTGATTTAATTGTATTTAATTGCAACTATTTTATCTATCTTGAATTTCTGAGTTTATGCAAATTTAAAAATGTATTATAATCTTTATTGGTTAATTTGAGCTTTATCTGCATTGAATGCTCTTTTGTGAGAGTAAACCGACCTCAACGTTTTGAATATTTTTACTCCTTCCACTCGGCTGGGCAATCGTTGGCCCCGCCACCGCAAACAATGTAAATTATAAAAGCAAAACGTTGGCCAGTTGAGCAACGTTTATTTTCTATTTATTTTTTTGCTCTACTCTTTTTTTGTTGTTGTTTGTTTTTTGTGTTTTGTTTTTGCAAGTGTCGACATACCCCTATTTTTTCGTTATCAGTTAACCCGATGTCTGTGCGAGTGTGTGTTGTTTTTTCGGGTCAGCAGCAATCATGCCATTCTGTTGTCAATAAAAACTTGCCCGTTCTCCCCCTCTCTCTGCGATGGCCTGCTGCAGTTATTTTACTCGTATCTCAGTGTCGGTTGACAATGTCAGGAGAGTGCAGCTTGGCTCAGGTGCCGGGCAAACATTTTGGATGGCCTTTTTATTTGGAGCTCTGGTGTTTGTGTTTGTGCAGTGACTTTTTGTTGCATTGCACATACGCACTGTTGCATTTTAATTAAGGCCAATAGATGCAGCACTAAAAACACACAAAAACCAATTAAACCAAACTAACGGCCACACCAACTGCCAAATAAAATGCAATTACAGTCGAGTAATTAATAGCAACCCATCAGCAGGCCAGCATACAGTGTCTGCCGTGCTAGTCTCTGCTCCCTACTGCAGTATCCGGTGTCCCGCGCCCATGTGGCGTATGCGTAATGCCGTAATGCGAAACGAGAGCGAGCTTCTTGCGCGCTCAGTTGGCAGCCGCAACAAAGCGCACAATTTGCAACATTAATGCATGGTAAATGAATACCCGGCACCTGCCTCGGCCACGCCAATGGCGTCGCATACTACTTGCAAGTAATTACAATTGACGATCTCGATGGAGAGAGACAGACAGCCAAAGAGAAAGAGGAAGAGGGAGGAAGTGAGGAAGTGGAGAGGCTGGCAAGCAAGGCTAGTGCAATGTGGCAAAGCCATTCATAAATGCATTTAACGTGTCGCTGCTGCGGCGTTGGCATTAGGCTGGTTGAGTTCGTGGTCGAGGTGGCAGGGGGCATGTGGCAGGTGGCAGGCAGACCAGGTGAACGTGCCGCAAATGCAACTAACAAGGAAACAATTACGCGTTGCAGATGTCGCACGGCGCACTGATGAGGCTGGAGATGGCGATGGCGATGGAGACGCAGATGATGGCGAACAGAACGGAAAATCGCATTAGAAATGTTGTAATGCAACCCCGCCGCAAGGACGCACAGTGCAACACGCAAAACTATCTACCTAATGAGCAAATGAAGTCGATTAAACCTGCATATGACGCGCTCTTTGCCTGGCCTCGTCTGTGCCCCGTGTGTCGTTTTAAACATGAGAAATGTTGATTGCTGTGGCAGATAGCGTACGCCTCGCCTGACAGAAACGGGGCGTATGCGTAATATGCAGGAAAATGGGGAAATTTCCAGTCAGTATACTCAGCAGTGTTGCCATTAAAAAACATAGAAAGCTTAACCCCAAAATAGCTTAAAAGCAACACATAAAATTCTAAAAAAAAAACATACCATTATAAAGCTGCATTAATACTCTGCTGCATTCAAAACATTTCATGATGTTTGGCACTTAATGCAGGTTCGATAATCCAGTCAGAGCATGCACTTAAGATTAGGCATTTTAGTTTATTTTCATTTTTCAATATTGTTGCTAAAAACAGAAAAACATATGATTTTCTTTACTGCTAAAAATAATAAAATATATAATATTCTTTGAGGCAAAAAAAAAAGCACTAGATTTCTCAGTAGATTTCCTTCAGTAGATTTTTGATTGGGTTTTTAAAAGAGCTATCGACATGTGTTTATGAAATTTAATTGTTTTATTTACTACGTAATTTTAATTCTTATTTAATAATTGTGAAATGTCCATTTACTTGTTATTCTTTCACGAAAATATTGCAGTTTGCCGCAGCCAAGAGGCCATCGATAATATTGATAGTACCTTGTTTTACAAACCAATTGTATATAATTAAATATAATAATTCATATGGCCTAAACAAAGAGTGTTGAGAATGAAGCTAGCAAATATTGTTGATAATATTTTCCGCCTAAAATAATATTTAAATAGATAGATCTATTCGCCAAGTGAGCAACACTGATGCCCGATTGCTGTACTCTGGTTATTTGGAAGGGTTATGTGTGCCTTGGGGTAGCCATGCCATACATTGTGCTGTCCCCCAGACATGCAACTGCATAATGAGTATAGCGACTAATCGCATGGGGTTAGGGGCGGGGGTTGCGGGCGGACTGGGATAAGCGTGTTGTAAGAATTTGCAAACATGATGGGGCAATATGCCATGGAGTATTGTTATTGTTATGAAATTCCATTTCGGCATTAGCTTTAACCAACTTGTGAGCAGTCAAAAAGCAGAAATCCAACTTGGCTTGTCGCTTCGTTGGGCAATTTGTTAGCTCAGTTCATGAGCCATAATTGTTTTACACTCTGCTACACCTGCACTGGCATTAATTGCAATTTGAGGCTTAATCAAATTAATACACACACACATTTGCACATACTCGTATTTGCAACATTCTCGCTTTAATTGAGTTGCAAGTACTAAGTGCAATTTAAGTTTTGCTTAAATTCTGATTACTGACAAGCCCCAAAGCCTACTTATTTGATTAAATGCCCCCAAATCCAGCTGCAGACACAGGCCACAACTCATTTAACTGTCATGCACTAAATAATCTACACACACACACGTATATATGTATATGTTTAAACACTTGTGCATATGCAGAGCTTATGGCGATATATTATGCATGTACATACATGGAGTTCTATGCAGCCTCGGCCCGGCAGGACATAATGAGATCACATGACATATAATGAGGTGCGCTGTTAACGTCGCTATCTCCATGTGTGTGTGTGTGTGTGTGTGTGTATGCATTTTGATGGCAGCAACTAATTGCACAGATGCCAACGATTCAAATTCAATTATTCAAGGAATTTCATTAATTCCAAATTAGTTGAACGCGCCAATAGCAACACTTAAGCTGCAGCGCACACAGACATGCTTGCCACCAAATGAGGCGAAAGTATTGCCACAGCACGGTGGCCAGCAGCGCCGAAAAGCAGGCAACACTTTTCATAAATATTAAAGGCAAGCTCCATATAAAATACAACGCATACCACATGTTGTCCGCAAGTGCAGCCAGGTGGCAGCAGCAGCAGCACCAACAGCAGCAGCAACACTTGTTGGTTTTGTTGCTGTGGCCAGGCAAGCTGCCAGCTTGCTGAAAGTTTGTTTTATGCTTGCTTTTTATTGTTTTAATAGTCCAGAGACGACACTCAAGGGCAAGAGTTGTGTGCAGCCTACGAAATCGAAGATGTGCTTCGCTTGCCCGGGACGCGAACAACAGGCCGGCTAACCGCCAAATGACCGCAGCAACAACGTTGCAACGGCAGCAGCAGCAGTAGCAGCAGCAGCAATTGGAGCAACTGCAAATTGCAATGTGTGTAAATTCACACACAGCTGTGCCCGGATATAAAGTCAGCCCTGACAGACGACAGAGAATGGAGGATGGAGGACAGACGGCGGCCATGTTGGTCATATTTAATGTGTGCCTGGTCAACGCCTGGTCAGCTGTGCCACTGCGGGATGCAGAGTGGATTGCAGCGCAGTTCGGCCTGCATTTTTTATGCGCTCACAGCTGACATGCACGGCCCACCTGCCCCTCTCTTCTCCTCTTCCCCGCTGACCCCCTACCCACTTTGCTCGCTTTGCATGTGTGCAGGTGTCGAGCCATATAGAATTTTTGTGGCTTTGATTGCCTTTTCTGCTCGAAGAATGTTATGAATGAAGTTTAGCTGCAGTTGAGTTGTGGCCAGCTCATAAATATGTCAGAACTTGCTCGCACAGCTCAAAAATCCCAAGTAAATTACACATGCTAAACATATTGCTTGCGGTTTCTGCTCGAATTCTATTGCTCTCTCACTCTCCCACTCTCTCATGCTCTTGCTCTCTTCTACTGCGAGTGGAAACTGTATTTATGTTTGTGATATTTGCGCTCAAACTGTGCAATGAAAACATACGAAAAATGTAAATAAATCGCACGATGTGCCATGTGTTGGTGTGCGTATACGTGAGTGCTTTTATTTGTATGTATGTGTGTATGTATGTGTGTATGTTTGTATGTATGCAGCAGGCCACAAAGATACACAGCAGCAGCAGTAAAAAGCAAACAGCGACAGCATCGAATAAAAGCGCACAAACATAAAACTAAAGCAAGCAAGAGCAAGTGCGCTATTTACTAAATACTGCATATAAAATAAAACCGAATAGGAAGACTACAGTCGGACGTAGCCGATAAAAGGCGACCCATGAGTTTTTCCATAGGACAACAATTGTCTTTTGCATATCTTCGATCGTAATGTTAAAGAGCGACCCATAGTTTACAACAAGCTTTGCTTTGAATGCCAGATATTATTGAAAGTGAAATTTAAGTGAAATTAAATTTTTATGTTTTGTACAATTTTCAGGTTGTTCATTGTTACTATCTTGATATTGAATGTCTATGGCTATGATTATGGCTTACCACTATGTATATATTGCGCTTATTGTATGACGGTCTCATGCGAAATCCAGGGGAGCAATCAAACGGGTGATACTGCTGAAGATTTGAAAAAGTTATTTATGAAGAAGGGGTATTTAACTGCTTATTTTACATCCTTATAAACATAACAGTACATCTTGCTTTTTAAAAAATGGAAATTTTGAGAGTCTTGCGCTTTGTATTTTTTTTTTATCAATAACCTATTGCAAATATTTAGGGATGTTTTTCAGTCTTATTTACGAATTATTTCACATTCACGGTTATAGCCCAGTATAATTGTGCAAAATGCTGCAAAAGTGTAGTGGCAGCAGAAATGTGATGCAGACGTGTGTCAAGTGCGCTTATGATAATAAATATAATTTATTAAAATTTCATAGCTCTTTCCTGCAACAATTGACTGCTGCGGACTTTGATGTAAACGAAACCGTAATATAATTGTACTACGCTTTCGCCAACTCTCGCTTTCCAACGTGTGCTGGCCCAACTCTTGTTGACCGAACTCTTGCTGCCCTAACTCTCACGTCCCTCTTCTTGCTGGTCCAGTCTCGTTGCCAAATAAAGCATATGACGAATTCTATAAAAATTCAATAGTTAAATGTAATATTGCACATAAAATTCGTTTTAAATGTATTGCGGGGTTTTTCAACGTTTTGCACTACAATGTACCTTAACCATTTGAGCATAAGAGATTCTTCATAAACCTCGAACTCGGCTGCATCATTGACTTTAAGGCAAGTCAACTTTGTATGAATTGTGACCCAGGTTAGTTAGTTCAGCTCAGGCACTCAATTCGCTTGTTACTTACAGTTAGCTGGCGAAAATAAAATACAAGCTAGCTGCTGCAAAAAAGCAGAAAACAGAAAAAAGAAAATGAAAAACAAAAACAAAAAAATAAAACCAAAAGGCGAACAATAAAAACTGTACAAGCATCAAGAGTAAGAGTGCCAGAGTCAAACAATAGCTGCAAACGTAGCCAGGATAATACCAAACCCGAAAACCACATAGACCGGCAAATGAGCTGCTGAAGAGAAAGGGGAGAGCGGAACATCCCGAAAAGAACTCAATAAATTGTCATGCAGTAAAATGTAGTTTGCTGTGGTGCCACCAAAAAAGAAGAAAAACAAAAAACAAGGGGGGCAAACAGAGATCAGCAGGGAGCGCGACTTCGTTTCAGTGAAACAACGCGACAAACCTAAAAGGCAATAACAAAAGCGAGTTACAACCAGCAAGGACGGGGCCAATCAGTCGAACGCAACTGACTGTGGCATACCTTGAACTTTATTTTTCAACAGCCTACAAACTTATTTTTAATATGAATTAATTGTACCATAGAATATATCGTTTATACCAAATTAGGACTTTTGTTTTATTATTATTTAAAATTGTAATTTGATGTGAGTAACGTTTATTCGCTTTCCGAATATGGTGTTTCTGCCATTTAAAGTGGCTGATCATATAGACATAATTAGAACCTCTCATCTTATCCCTCTTATCTCAAATATGTATTCTTTATGAAGTTTGCCTGTTACAGACATTTCCACAAAATTATCATAGCCATTTTCCAGAGGTACACGGGAGAAGAACTGCAACATGACTGCAACAAAAGTACAACTCGTACATAAAGAGGTGCACGTAAAATGCCAAGACAGCAGCAAAGTGCACTGCTCACAAATACATACATATGCCTACTGCAGTATATAACTCGTATGACTGTACACTGAGAGAAAAATCAAAGGCTTTTCGTACCCGAATCACGAATTTGCTTTACATCTACCAATTTTGATTTATATTTTCATGAACTTTAATAACTAAACTATAAAACAATTCGTACTTAATTTAAACATAACCAAAAGAGATTTAAACAGAGCATACAGTTGGGGAAAAACTCGCTCAAAATTATGGGATTACTGACGGGACACTGTAGACTCATAGACCATCTTCACAATTTAGGGATATCGTAGGTAGGTTGGTAGGTTCTGTGAGGCTCTTCTCAGGTCGCTGAAAATTTGTCCCAACACTAATAATACTAATAATTTAATAATTTTTTCATCTTGCACATTTTTAAATTCAATTGCTTTTTTGTCTTTATTAATATAAATTTAATCCCAATTTTATTCCGATTTGTACCTAAAATCTAGAGCTAAATGGTGTTCATTTAAGAACTTTATTTTGCAAAACAAATAATTATTTATTTTTCTGAGTGTATATGTATGTTTGTGTTGTGTTATGCATTGTCTGACCGAAAATCACATGTTTAGCTGTACGGGAAGGATGTGATTCAAGTTGCAACAGTCACACGAACATTTCGCCGTATCAAGTGAGCAACACCAGCTTTTGGGGCTCTCTGTCTGTCTCTGCCCAGCCCTGGCAGGCAGCGCTCTTTCCCTCCATGCCCTTCCCTGGTTGTGTCAACGTTGTCAGCGCTGCTGTTGAATTTTTCATGCCCATTGCGCGACATAAACTTGGCCTGCCTCTAAATTAAGGCGGCTTCGCTTTATTGGCCAGCCTACTGCTGCTCGAGTTGTTGTTGCTGCTGTTGTTGCTGCTGCTGTTATTGCTGTTATTGTTGTTACTGCGGCTTCATTTGGCTTTCACGTAAATGTGCGCTTAGCGTGGGCCATGTAATTGAGAAGCCTCCTCCTTAAGCAGCGCCTGCATGCTTACCCGTTCGGCTCCCCCATTCATATGCCTCTTAAGTGTATTAATCCTTTTTTATATGCGCACAAAAACCGCAGCCACAGTCGAAATTTCAGAGCGCACAAAAAAAACCAGAATGGGCGGAGCTGATCAGTCGGACGCGCCCGACTTTAGAATACCCTCTGCCCTATACTTCAAAAATAAATATTTAATAAACATTTTCAAAATATGCTTCTTATTTTGTGTAATATTTTTTAAAGTTATTAACCGTGTTTCACCCATTTTTAATGGTTACGGGGTATACAAATTAAGCATACGTGGTGTATGCTGAGCGTAATTCTCTTATTTGATGCCGCCGCCAAACAGTTGGCCCGTTTTACTTGGCCAAAATTGCATTAAAGTTGCATAAGTGCACATGGTTTTAATATTTAATTTAGCAAAGAGCTTTTCGAACAGCGTCAAGGATCTGTTGTATCTGCTGCTTTTGCTTCTTTTGCTTTTTGCCGCTCTGGCGCTTAGTCCTATTTGCTGTCCAGCCGCTATGCACTTAGCGCTTGCTTTTGTCCAACTCTGGGGCGATAACGCTGACATCCACGCTTAATAATATCCTTTTGCCGTTTCCTAACGCCGAAAAACAAAAGCACAGCAGCAGTTGCAGCTGCAGCTCGTTGTCCTGTTTGTCCTGGTCGTGATTTTTTCCAGTTAAGCTGCGAAAAAAGCGCAACGCGCAAATGGAGATAAAAATTTGCCATGCCAAGCTAAAGGAAGCGACAAAAAATCCAACAAAAATAAAGAAAATTACACAAAAAAATCAACTACAAAAAAAAAAAAAAAAAAAACAAAACGAACAACAGCCAAAGTGCAGCAAGAGTATTTACAAAGCGTTATCGTGATGCGACCTAAACCCCCTGAACTCTGAACTGAAAACCCAGGCCCCTGCTAACACGTTCGCTTGTTTATTTTTGCTGCTGGCATTTCGCTTCTCTAATTTCAGTTGCCCTGCACTTTATAAAGAGTTAAATAAAAACGCCATACACTTAGCGGAAGTCCAGCATAAAAAGTAAGATGAAAATATTGAAAGGGTTTGTAATGATCTAAAGCAGCTAAGGAAAAGTGTACGGCCAGTCATTAAGTTGCTGCAAGTGCTTTGCATAATCTTCTACATTCTGAGATAACAAACAAAAGAATTTTTATTAATCGCATTTTTTCTGTTTTTTGCGCATTTTATAATTATGTTTTTCTCAAATTCTTAGCATAATTTAATTTTGTTTAAAATGACCTCAACACTTTTGAAGTTTTCGAATCTGTCCACAATTTGTAACCTTTGCTACCTCACTCTTGCTGATCCAACTCTCGCTGGCCGAACTGTCATTGGTACAACTTTCGCTTGCCCAACTCTCGCTGAAGATATGCTAAGACCAATTTTCACATTAAAAAAGCAAACTACTAGATCTTCTACAGACGGCTCCGTTCCCAAGATATACATACATAGGTTACGACAATAATTCGTACTGCGGTCTATTTTCCATAAAGTGAATATATATTCTTAGTCAGGGAGACGAGCTGACTCGACTTAGCGATGTCTGTCTGTCCGTCGGTTTGAACGCGCCAATCTCGGCAAGGTGTATACTATACGCATATCAAGTTTATTCTAAATGTTGGATGACACGACCCTACAGAATAAAGACATTAAAATCTATCTACGTACGTATTGTTTTCAGTAGTGGGTAGGTCTATACCATACGCAGATGAAGTTTAGTGCAAATCTTGCCTGCCACTCCCTATTTACGACCTAATCAATATAAACCTAATAACAAACGTTATATTGAATATAGAAAGTTGTTCTTCGGTATATATACTCTCTTCTATTGTATTTAACTTTCGTTAAAAAGCGCACTAATAACGGTCAAACGTAACGGCTTCGCGGCCGTTAAAGCTGGCACACATAAAAAGTAAGAAGAAGAAGCATTGGCTATGTATGGCAGTTTTATAAAATTATATTTAAAATATTAGTCAAATTTTATTAACAATTGTGAATAAATTATTAATCCAAATGAAACATGGCAAAATATGCATATGATGCATAAATGTACCTCTCGAAGCAGCCCGCGTGTGACATCCACATTTAGGTGCACAAATTTTACACATTTGCCTACTGCTACCTCCGTATTTTTTGGCAATTACTTCTTTACTTCCGATTGCATGGCATCCCTTACCTTCAATATGACTGCAAACTATATCGTCTAAGACACCTGCAGTTAAATATTTGCAGTTGGTTAGCAATTACCAAAATATAGAAAGCTTGACTGATTTCGTCAATTTAAAATAATTATAGCAGTGTGCATAGTAATAAAAAGTAATTAAATACCATTAATTGTATATTTGGGCTTCATACAATCAGAAATTGCAGAGTCACGTTTACTGTTGTCTTCGTCAATAACTACTTTTGTCATATCTTCAAAAGAACCAGTCACTTTATCATTTCCATCAAAGTCGCAATTAAATGTCTCGTATGTCCAGCATTCGAAGCATTCATACATTTCAGAATTTGGTTCTTCCAATGAGTCACAAATTAAACAAACAACCAAAGCAAACCACAAAATATTGGGAAACATGATTTTAAATTTTACAACTAGAATTTTGTATTTTGAAAATAAATTTTTGAATATGTTCAAATATCAATGTAAGCCAAATCTGACATTAAAAGATAAGTTGTCAATTTTAAAACAAAATAACCCTGTATTTCCCATTTTTCAATGGGTACAGGGTATAATTATATATGTATGTTTATAGAAATTGATGTCAACAAAGTATTCTACTGTTAGTACCGTCCGACTGTGGTCTTATGGAAACCTATTTTGCTCAGAGTGTAATACTAGATTTTAAATAAATTGTTTTGGGTTGTACATCAGGTACTATAACTAATACAACCGAAGTCTCACTAGCCAAACTCTGGTTAGCCGAACTCTTGTTCGCCCATATTCAGCAGGTAAAGAGCAGATGCCAAAATTCTATGAAAATTTCAATATAAAATTTCAATAATAAAAACATTTGTAAGCCTGGTGTTCGTACCTTTTGAACAAGATTCAAATGCTTATTCAGTGCATATGTTAGTCGTTTAAGCTTATTCACTGTACTTAGTACTTCACACTGCGCTTTTCGCAGTGGTATTAGAGCTATGATGATGCTGCTGCTGCTACAGCTGCTGCTTTTTATTTTGTGATGCTCTTCACACTTTTCGCCTCATCTTCTATTCTATTTTGTTATTTACGAGGCGACAGCTCTTAAGTTTAAAGCTCATCAAGCGTTCGAGCATTAAATTTCGCTGCTGGCCAAATAGTTTCGCATTTTTACAACTCAATTAAGGCGCCAGCTCAAAGCCAATTAAAATAAGCAGACAGCCAGCTGATTAACCTTGTTACAAACATTTGTATACAGTATTTTATATATGCGTGACGTGACGTGACTGCAGCAGCATCTACCACTATTTGTCAGCCCTGGGCAACGCCTGCAAGGGCTGTGCAAGTGTGCATTGGGCAGAGTTTAAAGTATGGCCCAAGTGACCATCGCCAGGTCACGTTGTCCTGCTCGTCACCATCGCCGTCGCCATCGCCGGCAGCGTCGTTATCGTCGCCAGGGCGTAATGGTAATTGTGCGAGCTGTGCAGCAATGACGTCATTCGCACAATGCCACGCCCACACCATTCGCCGCCGCCCAGCAAACGTTGGCACGGTAATTGTGTGCACTGCACCACGCTTCGGTTGGCAATATTGTTATGACCAAAAACCAGGTCACAAAGGACTTTTCACAGCCCCTCCTCAGCCCTCAGCTTTCCCTACTACCCGCTAGGGCTGACTGTTGTTATCGTATTTCTTGGCCTCAGCTTTCAGCGCGAACGCGCGCGCATATTTTATTTGATTTATTTATAAAGCAACAAAATTTATGAAAAGCACAAAACATCCAGTAACGGAAGGCTACAGTCGGACATAACCGATAGTAGGAGCCCCTGTACTTTCTGTTTCATTACAACACGCGGTCGAGCAAATTTTCTGTTGCATATCTTTGCTTTTGCTTGTCCGATCGTAATGCAATTCACATCGATGAAAAATGGTGTAAGCTATGTAATTGGAAAATTACAAGTTCGTAGATTTAAAATGGACAAAGGGGGCGATATATCAAAAATCTAAAACAAAAGCGATCGGCTTCGAACAATGGAGAACCTACAAAATATATTTCAAGCTCTACTAGTTACCGAGATCTTTATCGACTCAACTCATCATCCTGATAAAAAAAAAATACATATCGCTCGTTTACCAGAAGAGTGTCATAACTCAAAAAAGTGCGTTTCGAGATAAACGCGTTTAAAGTTTTCAAGCGCCGTGTATCTCCATACAAGGTGGAGCGACATATTCTCTTCTCACGCTGTGTGTATTGAAGATAGAATAATGAAATTTTGACACAACGCGTTTCTTGAGTTATGACACTCTTCTGGTAAACAGGCGATATGCTTTGTGGAGTGCAACAAGACTTCTTCTGATTGTGACACACATTTTTCATTTGCACAAACTTCATAGACCTTTTGTACTTATTTGAAAGTACAGGGTTTAAAAAGAAAGTCTTTTAATTCGGGCAAATTTAGCTAGTTTAAGAATTCTGTCTGGTATTTCTTTATGCAGCTGCAGTTGTCAGTTGAAGATTTCTCAGCACTTTTGCTATTTTGCATTTAATATTTATGCCATATCTCTGCCTGTCTCACGTTTCTCTCTCACTCTCTCTCTCTCTCTCTGTCCCTTTGCAGGCATGCATCAAACCCGTGGCGCTCAACTGCTCAACTCGTTGCGACTTGGCGACTTGGCTCAATCCCTGACCAGGCCAGGCCCGGCCATGGGCTGCTGAATAATTGATGCAGTTTTGGTAAGTGCATTTCGAAAGAGTTTCTTCTGTTAGCCGAGTTCTCACGCTGTCTTTAGCCGTGCAGTTCTTTGGGTACTTGGTATGACGCTGCCAGTTCTTTTAGCCTCAAATCGCTCAGCATTTCATTTAAATGCATGCCACTGTCTCTCCTGCTGAGCCAGATCCTGACAAATGAAGTGTATGACACTAGAACAGCGAGGGGGCAGGAGTAAATGGGGGTGGCAAGGGGCTTTTGGGGGCGTGTCAAACGCCTCATGCATAAACCAATACGCTCTGGCTGGGCCAACGAGAGCATTTACGCGCCGGATGCGGAAATTGTACAACAACAAAAGACAGCAAAATGGCAACGAGGCCAACGAAAAAATGGCGTTAACAGCACCTTCCCACACACACACGGACACACACACACACACAAGTGTACGTACCAATGGCAGACAAGAACTCGCATTGCCACACATATTGTCCACTATTTTCACACATTTGTTGGGCCATTTCAGTGAGGGTCTGGTGGAGTTGGAGGGGCAGGAAGAGGGTCTGGGCTGGGTGTGTAGTAAAGCGAAGATTGGTGGCCATTATTTTGGGTCAACCTTTGGCCATCTCTGTCTTGCCACTATGGCTGTTTCGCTTAATAGTGTTTTGGCGCTGGCATCGTTAACTTTGCCATCAAGTTTGTAACCCAAAATGTTCATTATTATGTAAATAGATAGACGGATTTTTATTAATATTTAACACATTGAATTTGCCCACGGCGTGGCAGCCATGATCTGCCCAATAGACACACCAAAATGTAAACTAGTGGAAACGATATGCATATTAGGCATAATACGCATACGCCCTGGTGTACGAGGGCTATGTTTGGTGAGTGTATTGGCAGTTCAGCGTGCGAAGGTAAAGCTGATATGCCGTTGTTTATGTATGCATTTTCTTGCTTTATCTTAATGCTGTCTAGATACAAAATTTTCGTCGCTGTTGCCCTGGGACAGGACAGGACAGAACAGGAGAGGGCAGGGGCCAGCCTGAGCTTGTTGTTGTACAAGCTTATTGCTGTTGCTGTTGTTGTCGCACTGCTTATCCTTATCCACAACATTGTCGTCTTCCTTGTCATCGTCTTTGCTTTTGCTGTTGCTGTTGCTGTTGCTTTTGCCATTGCGCTGCCTTTCCGCTCGTCGTTTGTTTTGTCATTCAATTCAATGAGGCTAATGTCCGTTGAGTTTTGCACCGCACCTACAGCTGTAGATATAGCCAGTTGAGCGTGTTGTTGTTGCTGTTGTTGCTTTTGTTGTTGTTGTGATTGCTCTGTCTGCTCTGTCTGGCAGTGCTCTTGTGCGTCCATTGCTTCCCATGCTGCTGTTGAAGTGCCATTAAGTTTAGTTGTCACTTAGCCTCTTTGCTTTTATATGCCCGTTGTCCATAGTCCGTCGTCCGTCGTCTGTCGTCTGTCGTCCGTCGTCCGTCGTCAGGCTGTGCGTTGTTGTTATCCTTTTGGCTTGAACGTCTTAAGCGCCTAATACCATGCCCATAAAAATGTCCAACTAATGCTTTAAAGTGTGCCAGCCAACGACAAGACCCAAGTCAACTCAAATCGACTTCGGCCGAGACGAAACCATGAGACGACACAACAACAGATGACTTGACTTGACTGGAGTCTTAGCTGCAAAATAAATCTACTACTCAGAACTGAAAACTCAAATAGGAATAGCTCGTAGGGGCGTTCGAATTCAAAAATTTCAAGATGGGAATATATTTAATATTGAAATTACTAAAAAAGTAGGAAAATTAAAGTAATCTTTTCTCATATTAAAGTCGTTTTAAATAGTCATAATTTGTTATTCAGTTGTAAAATTGATAGAGTAAAATATTAATATAAAAGTTAATTATATAAATAAATATACATTTTATTAAATGAGTTAAATTAAACAAATTTCTAGTTTACGTTCGTTTAAAGTTATTAATTTATTAGAAAATTATTTTGTGTGCGTTGTCAGAGAACCAAATTCTTTATTAAATACTCAGCTTGTCTTTAATTGAAGTTCAAATACGTTTTTTTTTTGTTTTTTTTTTTTCAAATATAAAATTGTTTTTATTTTTTTATGGTATTGTCTTACTGTAGTGTAGTAATTTGTACCATAGTGAAGTATAATAATTTCGAATTAGTAAAATATATCTTTGGAATTCGAATTGTATATGCTATAGTACCCAAAATCATTTTCATACTCTACTTATATTTCAATCTGCGCGAAATAAGTTTTTATAAGCCACGGTCGGACTTAACTGACACTAGAATACTCTGCACTTCGTTGCCACCTTCATTTGCTATCAAATTTTATAAACATATATATTATAAGCACATTAATGTTATGTTCAAATGAACAGCATATCGTTTAATGTCACATTTCATTTATAGTAGTAAATGTTTGTAAATATTAATAGACAAATTTGAAAAACTTACAGTTGTACTATAATTGTATTTTCAAAATTATGTATCATAATATTTTAAGTTTTTCTTTGGCTATTTGTCTGATCTGTAGCTCTTCAGAATTTGGCATGCCAGATCCTGACACTCGAACTCATGCATGTAGTAATTGCGATTCGTTCTCGACCCCGTATTGCATTTATGGTGGAAATGCAATAGTGACAGGCTCCGCTGAAGATGTGGCAAAAGTTGTTTACGAAGAAGACGAGAGTAAACGCGATTATTGGACATCTAAATGTTTTAGAACTGGTTACACAATTAAGGGTACTTATACTTTACTTATTATAGACACTGCTATACTTATATAAAATCGACATAATTGGTAAAGGTATTTTTCTGTAAATGCTAACCAACTGCAAATACTTAACTGCAGGTGTTCTAGACGATTTAGTTTGCAGTCATATTCCAGGTAAAGGATGTCATGCAATCGGAAGTAAAGAAGTATATTATAAAACCTACGGTGGTGACGCTAAAAAATTGTGTATGGCATGTGTACCGAAATGTGATTGTAAATTGAATCGGGATTATTCGAGAGGTACATCCTCATTTAAGCATCATATGAATCTTGTGCCTCTCACTGTCATCGTGTTTATTTGGATTAATTACTGATTAAAAATAAATATCTATTTCTTAATATATCTATCTCTCAATAGATGTGTCTGCATTTGCACACTCTTTATATTAAGGAGTCTGATTGGCTTCGGTCGGACGCAACCAACAGTATATTTATATATATATTTACATGAGACAGACTGTTCGATTTCTCTATAGAAATATTCAGATCGCGCTACGCACTTTCCCTGTCTTATCTTATCTGATACAGAAAATCTTAAATGCACAATAGCTTATTATTATTATTGGCAATACAAAATATAATAAATATATTTAACAATATTTAAAATTTAATTTATATCAATAAAATTAAAATACAATCGAAATTTAATTCATTTTGTATTTTGATTTATTTTCTCGCTGTTTGCGATTGCGTGTGAATTTTCACACATAGAAAGCTACAAATACAAATACGTATATTTATATATATCTATATATATATATATATATCTATATCAACGTATTTGTAGCACAGGCTGTTTGGATTTTGTGGTTTTTGTTGAAGCCCCCGTTCCCTGCTCACCTGCTCACCTGCTTTCACACTTCTCTTTTTGGCGTGTCTGTGCGGCACTTGTTTAAATATTTGCATTTTTATTTGTGGACCACGACACGTTGCGCCTTTTGGTTCATTAGCAGGCAACCGCATTGCTGTGCCTGGTTGACCAAAATCTGATGAAGCTACTCAGTATGCCATATATACTTTAAATAAAGTATATAGTATATAGTATATACTATATATACTTTGGCAGCATTTGGGCTGAGTAGCGTGTGCAAAACTGAAGTGAACTGTGCCGATTGTGTCAAAGTTTCGTTTCAAATGAAGTACACGCCATTCAATTAACTTTTGCGCTGTTGTTGAAATGCAAGAGAACAAAAAGTTGAAGAAGAATATCGACAAATCGAATAAAAGTTCGACAAACCCTGCCATGTACGCTGCTCGGCTGTAGACGATGAAATTTCATTAAGTTGCATATAGTATTTTTGGCCAAGCATGTAAACAAGCCGCGTCAATTTGTATTTAAGAGCGAGACGGATAAGGGCGCAAAGAGAATGCCGTGGGCGTGGAAGGGTAGAAGGGTAGCAGAAGTTAGGGGTGCTCGTGGGAAGTTTACTTAAAAAACATGTCAAAAATTTGCAATCGCACCGAAAGCACTTTGCACTTTAATGGGCAACTCGCTGCTCTGGCAGTTGGCAGTTGGCAGTTGTGGCTCAGCCGGAAAATGCATTAAAAATGCAGATACAGCTGCTGGCGAAAGGCAGACACACACACACACATTCAGAGAGAGAGAGAGAGAGAGAGAGAGAGAGCTCTCACACACACACAGCCATACTTAGCAGTCATGTGCAAATTTCAAGTTGTCAATTTATGATTATGGCACCTCATGAACCGAAGCAAAATGTAAATTATACGCCACCAACGAAATGAAACTCAAGCGAATAACAAGCTAAATTGCTGCTAAGTCTGTTAGTGTTAGTGCGTTTATGTAACTGTATCTGTGTGTGTGAGAGAATGAGTGTGTGTGAGTGAGTGAGTGTGTATTATAGTGTGCTGCTGCCAATTTTAAATTTAGTTTTTATTGTTGTTGCTTGTGGTAGTTGGCAGAATGACTGCTTGCCTGGCTAGCAGCCTGGCTTGCTACATTTAACGCTTTTTAACGCCGAATTGACTACACTCACAAACACTCACATTCACTCACACTTACACAGTCACTCGGATGTACATACATATTCAGTTATTTGGCTGTTATGTAAATTAGCATGAGTCGCTTGGTGCTCAATCGACAGGCAGCGCGGCGCAGGTGCATTCAAATAGTTGCTTAGTGTGTTATGTAACGTATACGTAACGCTTACGTTTACTTACGTATACGACGTGTTGTGCACAAAATCACATGAAGTTTCGGCTGCGCAAGCAGGCAAGCCAGCAGGCATTCAATGGCAATACCCAGTCGTCAAGCCTGGCTAACAAACTGTCAATTTGCTTGCATGTTTCGTTGTTGCCATTCATACCAATTGTGCCACAAATACACCCACATCTCCGCACACACACACACACATACAAAAATACACACACCTACACACTCTAACAGCAAGACACATGTGCTCGCTGAATGCGTGTGAAGAGCTGTTGAAATCACTTTTTAAAAAATAAACTTTACGATACTCGCTACTTCAACATGCAGTCGCTATTGGCAGTCGTAAATAAAATCAATTTCTTTTTTATTAGTGTCAAATTTATAAGATTTATATATTTAATATTGGAGCTGCCAGGTCTTAGCTTAAGCTTTAACAAATTTATATCTTTTGATGTGTGCCATGTTTATAGAAGTTTTATTTCAAGTAGATTTATGTTTGTTTGCTCACGAAATGTTTTCTGCACTCAGCAAATATAAAGTTTTTGTGCTGAACGTGGACAGTGCGGAAATGTAATAAAATCGCCATAACAAATTTCAAATTTTTTATTTAATTATATATCTCTTATTTCTCCTTTTATATTTGTTTAATATTTGTTTTGATGTAACTTAAATAATTGAAAATCTAAATGTCCTTGATCGGCATTCAAATGACAATAACAAACGTAGCGTTATTATAAAATGGGAATATAAAACAACTAATAAAAAAGGTATATTAAATATATTTAAATTTAATCTATAATTTAACAATTATAATTATGGGGGACTAAGAAAGATCTATTATACTCATCATTTAACAATAAGAATATACAATGTTTAAATACCGTTTGCTCCTGATTTGCTTTTGAGCAATTCCAATATTGTAAAATCGATGTACATATTTCAAAATTAATGCACTATGTTTATCGCATTACGGCTTGCCTCTGTTATTTGTTGGCTCCATTTCAAGCTAAATATTGCATTTTGGCGTTGTGTCGATTTGATGGTAAGCTATCTAAAATTCCATTTCAGAATGTAGAGTACTCATGCACTCTCATTTCGGCTAAACAATGAGTGCTTTATACTACGGCGGAAATGTAAATGAATCCGATAGTGAGTTTGTATGGGAAAATCGCACACACACTCACACAAATACACCTATAGAGACGTGGTACATGTATCTCTCTATATGGGGGATATAAAATTTGATTGTGATTGAAAAGTGTAGCCTACTTTTAGGCGGGCGCATATAAAATGCATGTAATCAAGCGAAATGGCACTAGGGGCGCGGAGAGGCCGTGGCTTGGGCCGAATCGTAATGGCCATAGTGCATTTGCACGTCGGGCTCTGCTGACCACGCCCACCGGCCACATGCGCCCTAGCATAATAATTGAAATTTGATTTGATTAGTTGGGATTTGGCATTTTGTGCGGGCTACTGCTGCTGCACTTGCTGGGGGCATGGCTATATATGTAGCATTATTAAAATGTCATATTAATTTTATGTTGGCCAGCTTAATTACGACGCCTTTTTGGGCAAAGCTCTTTATAATTAAGTCGTCAGCGGAATGCGCATTATTTCGCTTATTTTTACACTCTCTTTTTTATTGAATAACGGCCTCAATATAATTAAACTATTTGCTTTCCATAATTGAAATTTCACGCACACAATTCAATAGTAATTACCTCGAGACAAAGCGTGTCCGCTGAGCAGCATCCTTCGCACAGTGGTCGGATTTGTATAAAGGTATACGAAAAAAAAATTGTTAGTAGTGGAGATATCGTTATAAAATTTTTACCAAAAATCTAGAAAACATTTAACATGTGCAATAAATAAATTTATCATATCGTTGAACTATATTCTATAGATCCCATGGAAACGATTCAAATTTAAATAAATTGCGTATTTTCCAAGATAATTTAACTTGGTTTCTTAAAGATAGAGAAGTCCGTAAAATGTTCTGTTGCATTTCTAGAAGTTTCTTATCCGATTTTAATGCAATTTACATATAGAGAACGCTAAAGGCTATATAAAAATGATAAGTCTATGGTTTTTAAACTGTGGCTTATATTCTTTTTCAAATGCACAAATGCACCGAAATCTGCATTCCGATCAAAAAGGAAACTAATTCAAGCTATATTTTTATCTAAAACCAATGAAATATAATCCTGAGATTCCATTGGATTTAAAAGGATAATTTATCATAAGATGATTAACATGATTTAATCTGTATAATTTCTATTTCGTTTATTTTTTTTCTCGTGTAAGAGCGAACACTGTGCTTGACCAGCGTGCACTGGCATGTGAAAAATTTAATTAAGTAACTTATTGTTATTATTTGCATTCGCTTTTGTCTTTGTCTGTCGCCCCGTCTGTCTTTCTGTCCGTCTCTGTGTCCGTGTGTCTGTCTGTCTCTCTGTGTGTTCCTTTGAATGTTCAGTTCTCCCGCAGGCAGCATAATAATTTGCTGCATATTTCAGTGTGCTTTTGTTTTGTGCGCTTTTGTCAACGCCGTAATTAAATAAATATTTGCAAAAAAATATATACACACTGCATACTCAACTGTAAATATAACTATTAAATGGCCAAGAGCTGAAAAGCATATTTAATATTTGCCTGCAACAATCGCGCGTCTTAAGCGCTGAGTGGGATCGTGGGTAGGGGGTTGGGGTTGGGGTTTGGGGGTTGGTGCTTGGGGGTTAGGGCAGGAAGCTGACCATATTGATAAACAGAAAATGCAAGATGGTTAAATGATGAAAAATGTGCAGCACTTTCCGCACCTTTTAGTGTGGCCAAGTGGAAAGTGGAAAGTGAAAAGTGGAAAACGAAGCCAACGCACAAATATTGTTCGAAGAGGTTTTGCTGCTTTTATGGGAAATTACGGGTACGCTGCAGCTGCTGCAAACGCAAACGACAGTTGGAAAATGGCAGTGAGAAAATGCAAAAGAAAACTGATTGCGAGCATGAAAGCTGGCGCAAGGCAAAAAAAGTAATAAATAGTTATTTAAGTAGCTTAAGTTCGTTATAAAAATAAGTCGCTGCCAATTCCTTTCTTTAAATAAATGCAAATTTATTTGCGAATGTTAACTTTTGTTGCAGCTTGTCACAATTGTTGGAGCTGACCTCTTTAAAGCCATGCTTCTAGTTGAACTTGGAATGTATGTAAATATGTTATGTTGCCAAGGTTCAGCAGAAAGTTCTTTTTTGTTTTTGGAAAATGAGTTTTCGGCTCTCGCAGCCTGCTTTTTGTTTTTTGTATATTTATTTTGTTGTTGCTCAGCTATTCCAATTTCAGTTTCAGTTTCTTTGTTTTGCAACAATTTTCACTTTCTCTGGCATTTCGCTTTATGCAAGATATGCAAATTCCAAAGCTATGTTCTTTCAGCATCCGACCCCTGCTTATCTTTTGCCCTCTCCTTCACTTGCAGCCACAAAGATCTGCGCCAGAGTTGCCAATTTTATTCAGTTTTTCTGCGCTCTTTGTGGGTTGCGTTCTTGGCAATCACTTTGCAGTTGGGGTATGCCGAATTGCTAAAGGAATACTCCATCGTAAGCACTTCATAGGCATAATTGCGTATATGTATTCTTCACAAGATTCATATTTAATTTTTTTCAATTAAAAGTAAACAATATTTTTCTGTTTATAGTATTAATAATTAAATTTAATTTTCAACATTAAAATATATTCTAAAGAATAATATATAGGTAATCAATTTTTGCTGACATTTGGCTCAAGAACACTTTTACTTTATTTTCCATGCCTTTTTTTTATTAAAAAGAGTATATGCCAGTCTTCACTTGCCATGCGTTTCCCTAAAAATGTATTTGTTTTACAGTTTTTTCTTTACGGCCAACATAATATTAAGTTTGGTTTTTTTCGCTGTTCCACATTCCTGTTGTTGCTCTGCTTTGTATTGTGGCAAACTCTTTCAAAGGGCAATCTGCAGTTCTGCCCGTTATTGTTGCTGTTCCTGTTGTGGTATTGAGCGCAAAAGTTTACTGAACGCACACAAACATATGAAGAAAATATTACTGTAATACAAACACACCCACGTACAACAAATGGCGCTGGTCATAAGGGCATGCGAATGTGCATGTGTGTGTGTGCTCATATATGTGACTTGGACTATTTACGCCGCCTTCGCCTCCGTCGGCGCTTTATGGCGTTTGCAGCGTGTCCTTACACACTTTAAATTATTTATTTTTACACTTTGCTGTAACACATTTTAAGCGTATGTGTATGTGTGTGTGTGTGAGTGTGTGTGCGTGTTTAATACACTTGGCAGGCGGAGGCTTCTTCGGCTTCTTCGGCCTACGCCAACAAGCGGAATATAGGCGTAAGCAGCAGCGCCAGATGAAGAAGCAGAAGAAACAGCCAAGGCACAGAGACCGCTCTGTGTGTTTGCACATGTACACAGCGAGAAAAGTACATTCGATTTGATAGAAATTCACTAAATTTTTGAATTTATGAATTTATATACATTATAAATATTTTATATATAGTTTACAAATATTTTTAAAATATTATACAAAGCGCAGCAGAGAGAGCGAGCCATTTTATTTCCTATTAACAGATTTCATTGTGTTATTCCATATAGAGAAATATTATTGTGGATTTTATATGTTCCAAAAAACCATCTTTTATGTTTACGTTTGTTATTGGATTGTCATCTTTTAGGGCGTAAAACAAGGTGTGGCATACCATATTTAAAATAAGCTTTACCTGCGTATAATAAAATTCTATCTTTTTTTCTAAAACGACTGTTTTATTTATATTTAATTTTGTAATTCTAAATCAAAGTCTTCTCTGCTTTCGTAATATCTAGTGGAATTAAAATTCTGCCTTTCTCTCTGTGTATATACATATATATTTGCTCTCTCTCTCTCTCTTGCGTGCGCTGTTCGCACTGCTCGCACTCACTATCTCTTTCGCTGACTGGCTTTTCTTTTCAGAACTTGTAAATTATTTGCCTTTTGCCTTATTCCTTACACATACGCGCACAAATTGTCTTGAGTTTATGTGTTAAACTTTACATCTCATGTTTGGCCGTGCAAGGACTTTTCGTAACAACTGTGTGAGAGTGTGAGTGTGAGCGATTGTGTATGTGTGTGTGTGTCCTGTGTTGGCCATTGTAGTATGTGGCCATGTGGGCGTCATTGTGGCTGTGGCCTGTGCGCCTGCATGGCATGTAAATGATATCGTTCCTTCTGGCCACGTTCACATCTACATCAACATCTACATCTACACCAAAGACACACACACACATCACACACTAACCCACACAAAGACACACACATGTGCTTGTCGTCCTTGCTCACGTCAGCAGCGGCGACGTCGCTTTTATTGCTCGCTTTTGTTCAAGCTGCCTGCCAGCCGCCGTTAAACAAATGAACAACATAAATAATTGCAAAAGCACACAATCACACGCACACCAACACACTCGCACTCACACGCACACTCATACACACACCAACACAGCTGTAATCGCACACGTATGCAAAGTGGGCTAAATCGCAGCGTTTGCTGCATACTTAAAGGCGTTGCACGCGCCAACAAATCTGTTGAGCTTCAGCTTGAGTTTGAGTTGGAGCTTCAGCTTCAGATTCAGCTTCCGTTTCAGCTCCAGCTTCATCCTTAGCTTCAGCTTGAGCTTGAGCTTTTGCTGCCGCTGCTTCGAAGCAAGATTAATGAGCATTCAACTGTGAGCTATGCCAAGTCAATGCAAATCTAAACAGCTGTGGCAACATGCACATTGCTAATTACTTATTTGCTGCAATCCATAAATGCCATTCGCATTATCAGCAATCACCGACAGCACTTACACTGAGAAAAAACCCAAGCTTTCCGGTTTAATAAGCCACATTACAAAACATAACTCGTTCTAAAATTTAAATTTCGTTTTAAATTTTCTAAGCATATGGGCATTTCCACAGAAAGGTCCACCGGGGCCAAAAAATTAAAATTTCTTAAAAATGATATTTTTAACATTTTTAACATTAAGAAATATTAAAATTTAACAGATTTGAAAATATCTATTATAATCTATTATAGTTTTCAAAAAATTCGAATGCAAAGTCGCGAAAACGCATTTTTTGTCATTTTGACGTTTTTTAGGGCATTTTTTTTTTGAAAACAGCTTCTCAAACAGAAGCATCATGCTCAGTCATTTGTTTTCAAAATCACTCCTGTTATGTAAAAATAAATAATTCCAATTATTTTTGTCAATTTAAAAACATTATAACCATTTGTTCCTTAAATACTTTCCAACAACAACAATAACAAAAACATACATAAAAATGGTCAACGTTCCAAATGTCACGCTTGAAATTTTTTTAAATTGAATTAAAAAAAAATGCAAGTCATCTTTGAAAAAAAAACATAATCATTTTGAAGAGGCATCATTGCACAAGAGTTTAAAATTTGTTGCATTAAAATATTGCCACTGGATTCGCTGAAATTGGCGATTGAATTGGTTGACCTCAAATGCCACTACCATTTTAGTCACGCATGAAATGACTTGAATTTTTCAATTTTCTTAAAAATGAAAAGTTACCCAAAATCAATCTTTCCACCAATGAAAGAGTTAATTAAATGCTATATGTTAAGCATTTCAGAAAAAAAAAATCGCTTCCTTTTTACAGTTATTTTACTTTAAACGCGTACGAATGGCTGGAACGACACTGTGGAAATGCCCATATTTAATAATGTTATTTTTTATATATACTTACTTACTATACATACTCCTTGTATCAGAATTTATTGGCCAGCGAGAGTTGAGCCAGCAAAAGTTGAGCCAACGAGAGTTGGTTTAGCGAGAGTTCGGCCAGCGAGCGTTCGGCCAGCGCAAGTTCTGCCAGATAGGGTTGAACCAGCGAGTTCCGCCAGCGAAAAGTGCATCTAACGAGAGTTAGGCAAGAGAAACATGGTTCATCGAGAGTTGAGCTAGCGAGAGTTAGGCCAGAGTTGTCTCAGTAAGAGTTAGGCAGCGAGAGTTTCAAGTTTATTAAGCCCCACGGGGGTTGACGTCCGAGTGAAGCGATGACGCATGAGTCAGAGTCCATATAAATATCTTTAATCTTGGCATTTAATTTAAATGTAATACTTAGTTTTTTTTTTTACAATTTAATCCAAATTCATTCACTATTCTATTTCGATTTGTACTTGAATTCTGGCACAAAACAAGATTCATTTTAAGTCATTATATCTGATTTCAATTATAAAATGCTGCTTAATTTTATAACTTAGAACTTTATCTTGTATCACGACTTGTAGTAAATTTTTCTGAGTGCAGTTACATTTGCAGAGCTGAGCAATTGAATCACTCAACTAATTGCTCAGCAGACACTAAGCCGCCTCAACAAGCTCCGCTCCTCTCCCCCCTGCTTCCACCTGCTCCAGGGCTTCAATTGTTGTTGCAGCTGACTCAACCGATAACGGGCTGCAGCCCAAGCTCATTTGCTTTGCGGTTTGCCTAATTGTAGCTGTGTTTGTATGTGTGATTACATTAAGTAGCTTGTCTGAGCTCCTCCCTCCCCTCATTCCCTCACTATCACCATCACTTCGCTCTCTCTCACTCCATATTTAAGCTAACAGCCAAAACTAAGTAAGCGAGAGCAGTGAGAGCGACTCGGTGGCCACTTCAGAAAGCACTCAACAGCTCCGCTCAATCAACACTCAAGCTTTCGCTATTCAAATCTATTTGCTCAGCTGAAAAAGCCGAAAGCTCACCAGCAGCGTTGTTAACTTGGCTAATTTCAGATTGTATTTATCATTAATCAATTTGAAAATATATATTTATTGATTTAAATGTTGTGTTTTATTGTACTAATATTATGCATTGGTTGGCATATTTATTTTATAATATTTTTCATTTGTTTTGCGGTATTTGTTCAGTTATTTTGTAATTTAAATCTGGCTATTTCTGACGACACTGATTGCCAGGCGTTTCACTCACATTGCTTTTTGCTGGCTTCGACGTAAATATTTTATAGAACCTGGCTGTAATTATTTTCTCATTGTATTTGACGCGTTGGGATATTACGTACTTAAGCACTGCAGACTTGTTTGTCAGATAATGTTGAAATATTTGTAGTGTATACAATATACAGCGTTTATGCGTAACCAAGAATTTATTATATTACAAAATTCTGTAGAAAATGTGTGTATTAAGCTTCATAACTATATGAGACATGTATAACTTTTCTTTTATGAATATGTCGCAACAGAGATATTATGTTACATATTATAGAATTCTGCATATTATTTTATTATTTATTGTTATTGTTACATATTGGATTTTCTTCAATTTACTTTTATTGAATACCAGATTTAAATAATTTATTCAATTAACATTTATTCCATCCAGAGATTCGCGTAATTCAACGCATAAACTTGGAAACAGTTGTGTTTAACCAGCTTGACGAAAACCATTAAAAATTTTATTAAATTTCATGCCAATTAATATAATGCATTTGACAAATTTTACATACAGCTTGAAAAGCTCTGTCAAATCGAAATTTTATTAAACTGAAATATTTTTATATAATATAACAAGTTTTCTTTGATTTAGTTTCACTAAATATAATATTTGTTTAATTTATTGTAGTGCAATTAATTATACTTAATTATCGACGAATTGTAATTATTAACAACTTAATTCACTAACATTTAAACGCTTTTTAGTAACTTTGTAATATCAAGATTGTTTTAAAATTTGATTAAATCAGTCACGTTTAGTTTCTGTTTTGTTTGTGATTTGTTTCTCCACTTTCATTGTTTTTGAATATCAATAACATCGGCTCCGGTCTGGCAGGTTTTAATACCCAATGCGCGAGCTCAAATAAAAAGGGTATATTAAAATTAGATAAAAGAGCGTTAAGAAAACTGTTAAATTTATCTGGTTTTCTTTTAGCATTCCGATTAAAGTTAAGTGCAAGGAAGTGCTTATCTTAATGTAATCTAAACAATTTATATGAAGGAATTACGCATAATAAATTTAAAAAATATCTGAAACTGATGCTTTTAAATAAATGTTTATTGTTCTTGGCCCAAAATGTGTTCACACAGGAAATCGGCTATTAGCTTCAGTAATTAGCTTTTAACTATGAGCTGTAATCTAAGTGCTTATCGTTCAGATTTGCAGAGTATGCGGGCGTTTAGCTTGCCCGCCTAACGTGTTTTATCTTTGCCTTGCCCATGTTGTTTCTCTCTCTTGCTCTCCGGCTCTCTCGCGGTTTCTTTAGTGCTTCTGATCTGTGCGTTCTCTGCCAAGTGCCGGTTCATTTGCCGCTCTCTCGCAGTCTCAGTTTGATCGCGAACGCCGAGCTTGCAGGTTGGCACGTGACGCGAAAGTCGCTCGGAGTGAATAAATAATAATTGTGAGTTGCCGTTTTCTAAATATACCGCAGACCGAAAACTGCTAATTGCCGATTGTTTTACAAGTGCTGTTATCAGTGCAGGCAACAACTTTAAACGTAGCCACAAACCTTAATTAAATACGTACGTGCGTATGATGTATCGTTATCAGTCCATCAGCAGAGCACATTTAAATCAATTCCAAATTACCGCAGCGGTTTCTTTATCATCTGCGTGGTTGTTTTAATCGCATGTAGTGGCTGTTGTTGTGGTTTTTCTTAAAATATAAATAAATATTAATTCAGGCAAAGGTTCGCTTTATTTCTGTACTTCGATAGCATTAATCTTCCGTCATGCTGCCTCTTGCCTCTCCCCGTACATACATACATACATACATACGTGTCGGTGCTTGCCCAAGACATGAGGGAAACAGCAAAAAGTAGTCGACATGATGAAGCAATAAGTGAAAATTGCAACAAGTTTTCGTTGTTTTTCGTTGCTGAAAATATAAATTGGTTTTAAAATTAATTTTCAACAAAATAAAATCAACATACATACGACAGGCAGGCTACAACAATCTGAACTCAATTAAAACGCTCAATAAACGGCAAGGCGAAAATAACAACAAAATGCGAAATGCAGTAAAGCAGCAAAACAGTAAAACAGACAGACAAACAACAAACAAACCAAGTAGGGAGCAAGCCGCTAAGACGGATGCGCCCGACTGTAGAATACCCTGCCCCCTACTATGAAATATTTATAGAAGTGCAGAAGTGCAGCAGCAATGCTTAATCTTGCTTTTTTTCTGTTCATGCTTCAATAGCTGGCAAAACATACAATATTGTTTTTTTCATAACTTCTAAATTAATTTAGCGATTTCAATGTGATTACGATTGACGAATAGTTAAATATAATGGTAGAGAGTTTATATTTGGATTAACAACCCTTAATATTACGCTTGTTATACGATCTTTATCAATTGGGTCGAAAAGAAAGCGTGCATTCAACTATTGAAATTCACTTCATCTAAATACACCTATATAAATTCCGAAAATTACTATAGCTTTAGTTGCGATAGCTCTTATAGTTTTCGGGATCGAAGCTTTTATCCAGACAGACAGACACGGCTTTTCTCACAAAGTTATTAAGCTTGTTCTCACCCATTTCATGTTTACAGGGTATAATAACAACAAAATGCGAAAAACAGTAAAACAGACAGACAAACAACAATCAAAAAACCCAAGCAACAACAATGCTATCCTCAATGCTTACCTCTGCTCCATAAACATTTACAATGCTCTTTTTCACAGCATCGTGCTCTCTTTCCCTCTCTCTCTCGCTCTCTTTAGTGTATTGTTTATTTATTATGATTATTTTGTTATTTATTAACTTGTGTTGTTGTGCATTTGGTGTTTTTTGTGCTGCATTCATTGGGCTTTTTTCTTTGGAGCATTTGCTGCAGTTATTGTTTGCTGTTTATGATTTTTATAGCACTTCCACGCGACTAAACAAATTCCATAAAATTTATACTACGTAAATCTATTATGAAGCAATACATTCAATTTGCACATTTTATGCTTGACTTTATTAAACGCGAGTTTTTACTGTAGCGGGGAAATTGAAAATGCACATTCATGTTGAGCTAACAGCATGCATATAAAATCGAATCAAAACTTTACGAGGGTCAAAGGTAACACCACCAGATTGATTAAAACAATGGAGGGCATTGTGTTATTCCGCGTATTTAGCAAATAGTAGCTCTGCCGATAAACACGTTTAAAGCAGCTATTGTTTATAGCCAAGTCCGCTTTTCCCAGTCAAATTTACACGTTTTCCAAGAGCACTAGCTAACAAAATTTATAAACTGCGACGCGGCTTTTTTGCTGGCTTTATTACAAAAATAATTTGGTTTTTTTGCAATATTGTGATCTCAAGAAACAGAAAATCTTAAGCTGTTATTTTACACAATTTTCTAAGCTTTATTTTTCTATCTCTCTCTTGAATTAACAGCCAATAACTAGATGACAACAGTTAACACATAATTTCTTTATTATTAAATAGCTCGTCTCCTGTATCATTAGGTTGTTTAGCCAAGTTGAAGCCCTTCGTTTGCCAACTAGTTATTATAATCAATTTAATTTAATCTATAGCCACACGCTCTAGCCTGCGTCTCATTAGGTATGGTTTATACGACACAACACTTTTCCTCGGAAATTTCCATTGAAATACTTTTCCACTTGTCACGCAATTTGAGACACATCAGTAACTCCCCCCGCCCGGCTGTCAGTCAAGCTGCAGAACTCAAACTGGGAGACAACTAGCGGCAGTACAGGCACAGGCATCGCATTAACCTGCTTTCTAATTTATAGCCAACCATCATATTTCTTTGCCAGGATGAAAACTTTAAACCGCAGTGTAACTGAAACCCCGCTGGCTGGGGTGAATCCCCTTGTGTCAACCGCTAAAAGTCAAATTAAATATCTATTTTTGGCAGCAACATACACAAAAATGTGCAAAGAGTCGACTGAGTTTAGGGTAAATCAGTAAGCACTTGGCCGATCAGTCGGACGGGCGCTACTGTAGCATACCCTGTATCATATTTTAAATATAATTTTTAAATGTTATACAAAGTTCAGTAGCAATGCTTCTGCTTTTTTTTGTCTATATCATGCCGCGCTGAAAAAGAACGAGCAAGACAAATTCTGCAATATTGTTTCCTTAATAATTTCCATGTTTATTAAGCTATTTCTATTTCTATTTCCTTTTAGAATAGTTCAATATAATGTGTGTTTTATGTTCAATATTACGCTTGCTATTTGATTTTTATCGATTAGGTCGTAAATGGTGTACACCCACCAACATTTTACAAATGGCTGCCCTTGCTTTTTGAAGTTTCGGGATCAATTTTTCATCCGAACATACGGATGAAAAAATGCTAGACAGATGGATCTAGCTATATCGTCTGAGATCCTCATACTGTCACGTCTGCTTCTGCCTGTTACATGCATTCTCCCAAAGTAATTAACCCTGTTTTAGCCCGGGTACAGGGTATAAAAAGCGAAACATAGCGCCGAAAGCCGAGAGGGTTGCCGTGGTGCGTTGCTGCTTTTGTTAATTATCCCCATGAATTTGATAGTTTTCATCAAAAGGTAGTGAGCTCGCTGATACTGATGAAAATTCAAATGAACACGAATATATGCAAATGTGTGTGCTAAAGTGGAAATGCGAAAATGTGAAAATTTGTGTAGCTTTTCGGTGTAGTTGTAGTTGTTATTGCTGCTTTTAGTCCAAATGCCGCAAATTAGTAATGTTTCCGAGTTGTATCAGCATTTTCGGTAGCCCTTTTGCCTATTAATTTGTGATGGCGATGCTCAGGTTTACAGTCTATAGACAACCAATTAGTAATGGGTACGCCCATCGAAAATTTAGAGTGGAAAATGCAAATGATATGTGAAAAGTAAATACACTAACTAAGTGGAAATGTAGCTGCCATTACTAGCCGTGCAGCTCAATCTGTGGCATCTGCGGCATGCTAAATTATGGCAAATGCAATGTGTTCCATATACTGAAAAAAAAACCAGTTAGTATAATTGATTATCATTATAGACAATTTCCAATAGTAAATAATATAAATTCCATAAACTTTTTTAGATTATAACATTAAACGCAAATATTGTTAAATATGATTAACTAAAAGTTTCAAATTTTAAATTTTAATTAAAGTTGTGTCTTAGTAAAACTTTTATATACTCTAAATTAAATATTTTATTTGACAATATATCATTAAATTAACAAATATATTATTAAATTGAAAACTTTATTAAATATTAGTACTAAGATAAAATCCAAAAAAATAAAACAAAAATTTGCACATGGTTTTGCGGTAAACATAAGAATAAAATATCTACACCTAATTTATTTTAATAGAAAAATTTTTATTAAATATTTCAAAAATGAAGACGCTTTTAATTAAATATAGAATAACAAATAATGCGTTAAAAAGTGCGAACAAACATATATATGTAACATATATATTATATTTACTTAAATGAATTTTGAATTAAAAAAAAATTAATTTGACAAATAAATTTAAATTTTTAAAATATTTTTTTGAATAAATTTAATTCCAGTTTTGACACTATATAACATTTGAAGCAACGTAGGTTTTACTCAGTGTACAGACAAAGATATAGACATGAATATGGCAGCTTTAGTAGGCACACACAAACACACACACACACACGCAAGCTAGCACACACACTAGCACACATTACTGTCAGCTTGAGTGACGTACGCTGCCTCTCTGCGGGGGCTCATCAGGAAGCCTAGGACCTGGCTCTGACTCTGGCTCCTACACTGGCTCTGACTATGGATCTCAAGCAGGGGGTGAAGCAGAGATGGAGGCAGAGGCAGTGGCAGAGGAGGGGGCAGAGGCAGAGGCAGAGGCTGGCTAATGATGCGCATGATGTGCGCCATTGTCAGCGCCATCATCTTGTGGGGGAGTTGTGTTTGTGGCAGCTGGAGCAGCGGCAACTTCGTCTTCATCAGTGGCAGCATTGACTTGTCGACTTTGTTGCACATGCAACATGGAAAGTTGGACGACCTCCAACTGTGCGCTGCACTGCATGAAATTAATATTAATCGCAGCAATGCATTTAAGCCGCATTTAGCCGATTTGCCAGCATTATCCCTATACCTATCCCCCTATCCCTATCCCTGTCCCTATCCCAGCCGCTATTTCATTACAGCATAGTAGCACACAGGGCCTTTTGTGCGCGCTTTTGTTTATTTGTGTGATTTTTATTTATTGTTTTGCGGTCGCTCGGTTATTAAAATGCCGCTGGCAATTTGTAATCATTAGTGACAGTCGGCGGGGGAGGCTGAGGCTCGAGCTCAGTCGTAGTCTGAGGCTTAGGCCGTGCACTCAGAAAAATAAATCTTGTTTTGTTATATATATATAATTCAAGTGCAAATCGGAAGAAAATACTGTTTAGTTAATTTATAAAATAGGTGCAAAGATTGATTTATTCAAGTGAGAATCGCATTTTATTTTAACCCTAAAGGATCTTAGAAGTAGAAAAATATAATCTTAAGAAGAATTTATTTTTTGAATAGAACATTTTTCTTGCTTTTTTCATTGAACTTGTGTCATCGGAAACTCTTGATGCAAGACCGAAAGCTCTTGATTTTTCTCTCAGTGTGAGTGTGTTGATTGTGGCTTGTCTGCCTCGCTTGTTTGTTTGCCTCAATAGTCCCAGTGCCAGCAATTTAACGTCACTTCCGCCTTCTGTCTGCTGTCATCTGGCTTCTGCCTTCTGCCTTCCCTCTTCCAACTGCTGCCCTTTGCATACTTTTGGGCGCGTCCTGTGCGCTGGCTGACAAAAGTCGGTGACATTTTTAGCCAACTAATATCCATGCAGTTATGCAAATCACACACACACAGACGCACACATACAGTGACTGCCATTTGCACGTCCACCTTCAGCTCCCCACACACACCCTCTCTCCCTTTCTTTCTCTTTCTGTCGCTGTCTCTTTCTCTGACAGCCACGTCTTTGTTGTAGTTGTTGTTGGCGTGGCAGAATTTAAGTGGCCACTTGACTAAATTAATATGACACTGCTGCAAGTGCCCTGCACTTGTCTTTACTTCCTAGCCTTCCCCTTCCCCAACTCTCCCCCTCTCTTTCTGTTTCCCTCTTTGCATTTGTCCCTTTCTCCTTATCACCCGTTGGCCAACAATATGAATAATTATGACGTCAAACTGCCAGTTGATTTGCATGCTCAACTTGTCCAACAGTTGCGAAAGTCTTTCGAATACTCTCCATAGGCAAAAGTGCACATTTTTGCTGCATATATTTTCGTAGATTGCCACAAAAGTGACAATCGATGGAATACTTCAACAAATTGTGGTAAATACTAAGTGAGTTGCATGCCTCATAGCTGAAATTCAATTCTTCAATTCGACCATCAAACAATATTCAGTTAATCAAATTATGCAAATAAAATTACTTTCCTACAATAACTTGCATCAACTCAAAAAAACAATTTACGTTTAATTGAGTTAACATCATTCAAATGTTAGACAATCGCATTTAATTTGATGTCAAAAGGATTTATATTCCGAATTTCATGCATATTCTTATTTCGCCTTACAATTTACTGCTTTATATTAAATTTTCAAAGGATTATTTCAATGAGTTTACTTAATCCTCTTTTACACGCAAATGTTAATTTATTATTGATTTATTTATTTTATGTCGACTTAGACCTGTCGATACAGAAAATTAAAATACAATACAAATTCGGTATAAAATTAAGTTAAAGAACTGAATTAGATTTAAAGTAAATGATAATATCAAATTGAAAAATTAACTTGAAAAACCAAATAAATTGAAATAAAAAGCAAAGAAAATTTCCTTCATTTTTAACGTTGTTTAAAGATAAAATACTTGAAATAAAATAATTTAGTTTATAGTATAGCTTATTTGAGCATGTCTAACCTGATGGGAATCTGTACAAGTCATAATTACTACAAAAATCTAAAATGATGTTGATTTTGTTGTATTTCTAATTAAATCAGAAATTTATAGGTTTAATTTCAAATGGAGATCGTTAAGCAAATATAACCTTAACGTAACTGCAACTTGATCATTTTTTTTTAAATCAAATGAAAAGTTGTTTAACCTTTTTTTAGAAATCTCATTCGTAATTCTTTCGATTAATGGCGACCTTTTATTTCCCAGTTGCCGGCAGTTAACGCTCACGCTGGCAACTCGGATGGCAGGCCCATAAGCGAGCATGTCACTACTAAAAATCCCAACTGTTTGCAGCTTGTCTTCCCCATCTTTACGCTTTTTGTACGGTTTGCTCGTTTTCTGTTTTTTTATTTATTTTTGTGCGCTCTTTTTTGCTGCAGCACATGTCACACTTGGCTCGCAGTTTGTGGCCAGGACAGGGCTATGAAAATAACCATAAGGCAATTGCCCAGGCGGCTTGCAGCCTCAGCCTCAGCCCCAGTTCCAGCCTGTGCCCCCACCTTCTTCGGAGGCTCCCCAAGCTCCAAGCAGTGTGTTTGTGTGGCACTCATAAGCCTTGAATGCTAAATGTCAAAGTTACTCCTTGGCGTAACATTCGACACATTGGGGCGTTGAGGTGTGCCTACGTGTGAGAGCGTATGTGTGTGTGTGTTGGTAATGGTTGACTGTGTCTGCCCATCCCTGGCTGCGGCTCATGAAGCCTCCCTGCTGCCTGGTTGCCTTTGGATTACATTACACTAAGTTCTATGCAAACACAGTTGGCGCAGTTCATTAACATGTTACATGGACATGGAGAGCCTAAGCCAAAGCAATGCCTCGAATCATAGTTAAAGCTGGAACAGCAGTAACAGTAAGAGAAAGAGTAGGAGAAAGAGTGGGAGAAAGGGTGGGAGCAGGGGATGGAGGAGCAGCAGTTGAGAGTCTGAGTGAGAGTCGAGTTTAGTTCAACTTTACTCTACTTTAGACGAGAGTCTTTGGGTTTGTTTGTTTGCTCGAATGTATGCGTAAGCACAATATGCATCCATGTAAATCTCTCAAACCCCCTCGAACGCTGATGCGGAAGTGTTGCCCGGGCGCCCACTTCAAACAACTAGAACGGCTCAAAGCTTTCGAGGTTCAGATATGTGTAGCATATGAATATGAATATGAATGTGAATGTGAATATGAATACTTAGATGAGTGTATTTTGCTTGGGTGTAGTTGTTGCTGCTGCCTAAGCTGCACATTAAATGCAAAATCTAAATAATTAACAGCCCGTACTAAAGACGTGCTAAAAAGCGTCTGCGGTTGCAATTGCTGTCTTTTCTAATTAGGCGCACTTTAAGTGCAGTCGTGTGGCTAATCAATGGGGGCAAGGCTCTGCTGCCCCCCTACCCACAATACTCGAGTTAATTTACAGTTTTAATGCGTTTTCGACTTGTGGGCAGTGCAAAGTTTTTAGCCAAAAATACACAATAGTCAACCAACAACCAACAAACAAACAAACAAGCAGGCAAATAAGCAGAACGGACATTGGCAACAAGCACAGGCTAATTCATTTGTTGGCTTCCGTGCACAAAACCAGCAGCCGTTGCATACTTTGCGGCGCAAACAAAACCAAGGCACTAGAGGCGGCCACAGCCACAGCCACAATCACAGACACAGACACAGCTCTAGTCATAGCCATAGCACCATACGGCTATATAGCCAACAGCATCCAGTAGGACCCGCCTCAGTCCGAATCCCACTCGCATGTGGCACCGCACGTCAATGACTCCCAGAACAGAAACCGAAAAATTGCATATCCTGTGCACTGATCAAACCAAAAGTCGACATTAATTTAAATATATATAATGTTTAATTTTAAAACTAAATATTTCTAGACGATGCCTTATTTTAAGACCAAGCAGTTGGCATAACTATATTAAATATTGAAATTTCATTGTATTCCCTATATGGTGATATCCATATATTTGAATCATAAACTTTAATTGCTTTTAAAATTTTAACTTGCACTTTTAATTCTATTTTTAATTTCTTTGTCGACTCCAAATAATTGACATTAAATAAATGAAAAGATTATTTTAAAAATATTCATACTAGCTTTTATTTAATTTTTTATATTGAAATAAAATTTCTTTAACTTTAATGTAAAAAAGAAAATATTGAAAAATGCATATTATAATTGGATAAGATTATATTATAAGTACGCAGTAATTCTTTTTCTCAGTGTAAACATGTATATAGTAGCCATTGTTGTCCATTCCCTGACGTACTCAGCTCGGACTATTTGGCCTGGTTGTGCCTGGTCAGAGCTGGGCAGTAAGATACATAGGCTGGGTGGCATTCCGGCCGTAAAACTCAGAGCAATTCGTTTTAATGAATCCATCCACATGCACACAGAGAAAGAGACAAACAGAGCGAAAAAGAGAGAGAGAGAGGGAGAGATGGAGGTCAGGGCAGCTCGTCAGAGAGCAACTGATTGTATCAACTTCCTAAGTGGATTTTGCAGTCCAACTGGCATTACGCCTCTTGGCCGCAGGTAATTTCATATGAATGAAAAGCAAAAGACTCTACGAGCCATATCACAAGCTTATTGTCCCTCCTTCTTCAGTGCAGAGACAGTCCCTCCTTCGTCTCTTCATGTGCACTTCTGCTGCCATATTTATGCCAATGCATATGAGCAGCTCGTCTCGTCTCCATTTGACTTGACTTGATTCTGATGCTGACTCTGAATCTGATTCTGTTTCTGTTTCGGTGACATCTCATGTATTTTGGTTTTCGTTCGCGAAGTCTGTTGTGGTTGCTGTTGTTGTTGATGTGCCAGCTTCTGACGTTGTCTTTCAATAAACATTCATTCCCACTGCCAGCTGCAGCCCACAGAAACCGAGCAAAACTTCAGTAGAGTACTCTCCATCTCCCTGAGCAGTCAGACAGTCCGCCAACCAGCCAGCCGGTTATGATTTTTGTTTTGCTTGCCGAAAAGTTGAGGCAACTTTTTAGACCATCTCTGCAGCGGCCATACTTATTCTCTTATATTTCTCCATCTCTTGCAAGCCTTCCCGTCACACTCGTTGCGGCTTTTCACACTCATGAATTTTTAAGCGGCATTTTGCAGTTTTCAGTCACTAACACTCAGTTCCGGCCCCAGAATTTCTCTCTCTCTCTCTCTCTCTCTCTCTCTCTCTCTCTCTCTTTTCCCTTTCTCTGCCCATTTTCAGCAAGTCGAAATAGTTTTTTATGCAATTTTTATGATTGGATTTGGGAGTTGCAATTTCGAAAGCATGACCAAGTGGCATAAGAAAGCGAGTTCAAGCTGCATTCGAAATGAGCAAGCATAGAACCACTTGACAGCCCAAATCTCATTGGAGTAGCTGCAATATCATATCTCTCAAGAAGTGCATAATTTTTTGGGTTTGCAATGTATCATATGCTTGTTAAGCTAACAATTCTATTTGGTTACGATAATTGATTCAGTTGCATAAGGTTTCGGCCCCTTGTTTTGTATATTTCTCTCTCTATATATTTTGGGTCAGTGCTTATAGTCTATTTATTAATTTATTTAGCGATCAGCTGCTTATTCAGTACTTACAATTTTGTAATTAGAATAGCGAAAATAGTTAATTAATTAATATTATTCTCTAAAGCAGAGGTACCCACTCCATAGCTCTCGCTGCTCTTTAGCATATGGGGAGAGCTCTTGCTTATGGGGAGAGCCTCTCCGTTTGGGCACCACTGCTCTAAAGCATCATTAATATTTGAACAAATCAAATTAACAGGATCTGCATAAAAAAATTTAAAACTCTATGTATATAAAGTGAATTGTCCTGACTGGCTAACTGAGTTGTCAAACCACAGCCAAGAAGGTATCACTTAGGGTATATATTTCGATATTATTCCGATATTAAACCGATAATTTTCACTAAAATATGTAGGTGCACACTAAAACATGTTTAAATAACAAGCGAAAGATTGGCCAGTGAGAGTTGGACCAACGAGAGTTCGTCAAAAGAGAGTTCGGCAAACGAGAGTTGAGCTAGAGAAAGTTTGGCTGAAAAAAGTGTTAGTGAGAGTTGGGTCAGCAAGAGTTGTCCCAGAGAGAGTTTCACACACATTTAAGCTTAATCCCGTTTCTGGTCTAAACTAATTCAAATTCATGTACGATTATATTCAAATTTTTACCTCAATCAAACAAAACTCTTTAAGGGCCTTCATTTTCTATTTTTGCTAAGTGTACAAAATATTGTATGCAAACAATATAAGGTTTAATGATGATAATGTGTAATGTAACTTGCGCCACCTTCGCAGAAGCAGCACCAGGAGCAGCTGCTGATGCGGACGCTCTAATGGAAGGCGGCTATTAGTTTGCAAATTGCATAAACCTTTCGCTGCAGCGATGTTGAATTTAAAAATGCATTTAGAATGAGCGCATTTCACTTGGTGTTTTTTTATGCACAGCGCTAAACAGCTTTAGACACTCAACTGGGCTACGGTCTAGCCCTTTTTTGTTGCCTTTTTTCTTGTTTTTAATGCTCACATTCCGACTCAGTTGACTAACTATCTCTTACTATTTCTCATCTCGTTGCAGTTCCCTGGTGCACGGCAAACGGCAAAACTAATTTATGGCATTAAAAATGCATATTTTCTAGCAGTGCGTTGCCAGTTTTTATCATTTGCCAACTGTAAAAGGCGAGCGTCAAGCAGCGGAGCCCCAAAGTGTGCAATACACTCTCTGTCTGTCTGTGTCTGTGTGTATGTGTGTGTGTGTGTGTGTACGAGTGTTTATGTGTGTGTGTTGCCTTAAAAGTGAGGTTTATACGAGTTGAGAGTAGCTCAGGCAGCAAAAATTGGATTCGACTGGCACAAAGCAGCATTAGACCAACTGAGCCTGAACGAGCTGCTGTGGCTACTCCTACGCAACGTTCTTATCATTCGCATCGTCATCATCATTATAAGCATCATCAGCGTTACTGTGATCATCATTATCGGAGGTAAACAGCAGCAGCGACGCATGATAACTAACCGCTTTGCTCCTGGACTGGCAACGAAATGGCTTTTCTATGTGCAGAGGTAAGTACAGATTACTCCCGTCCAATAAATATCGCACAAAGTGTGCGATTTTATCGAATAAATAAAGTCATCGACCGTTCGACTTCAACGGCAATGGGTGTATTTGTGAAAGAGACTTTATCTAATGAGCATCTACACCACTTGAGTGCAAAGGACTTGAATGTCTACCTGAGACTTATTCTGTATTAAACTTATACAAATGCCTTCTGAACGCCGAAGTACTTGAAACGAATGTTCGATTCAATCGACCATCATTTTATCAAAAATTAAAAAAATTAACACAATTAAATACAATACAATAAAATGTAAAATTATTGCACATAATTATACCACAAATTGGTATCACTAACTCATTATTTCAAATCGGAAAGTTTTGAAAGATTATTTTGTTATTTCTAAAAACTTGTTTACCCAAAGAATGGTACAATTTCTCGTCTGAAATTTAAAGAGTTGAACTTTATATCCGTATAATTCCCACAGCCCAACGTACTTTGCCTGTTGTTAATCAATGCCAAGACTCATATCAACATTTAACGATGTGCTTACGACAGTAATCATCATCGAGATATATCGTATGTATATGTATTTGAGCGGTGCATAAAACGCGCATAAAACTCCCTCTCGACTTTCTGCAGTGAAGTGTTCAAGTTATTTTAATAATGTGTTAAATGCGATAACCTCAAAAAGTGGCTGCAATGGACAGTGTTGCCTACTTTTTGGCAACAGCATAATATTAATCATACGCCACATGTGCGGCAATTTAATGAATGTGATTTTTAAAATCCGTTTATATATGTAGTGGCATGTTGACAAATACACAGCTCTGATAATGCGTGTAAACTTTGACCTCATGCTGAAACTACTACAACAACAACAGCAGCAGGGGGGAAATAATGATAATAATGTCAACAAAGAGCTGCGGCGTCTATCTGTGTATCTTGTGTGTGTATTTTAACAGCTGTCCAGAGATGGAATAAAAAACCAGCAACAAGCAATGCTCTTCGATAGAAGGAAACCCAAACTCATAGGACGACAATGACTGCGTCGTTGTCGAAAACCAATTCACTTTTACTGGCTAACGTCAAGGCAAGCCTTCATCTTCCCATGGCACAGTGGTTCCGCTCATAGGCCAAAAATTAAAAAACATTATTGTTAGCATTTCAAACATAAACTGATTTTACTATCAGCTGACTGGCCAATCTTTACAAAGCATTATGTTTTTATCTAATTTTCTAAAGGGAGTTTCCAAAAATTGTATGAAAAGAGTGAGCTCGTGTTATAAATTTCAAATTAAAATTAATTAAAATATATTACAAAATGTTGTAGAACTAAAACTCCTGAAACCTGCAGATGCATATTTGCCATTAAAAAAATTAACATACCCGGAATTTTGGAAAAAAAAGAGTTCAATCTATAAGAAAAGCATCACAATTTTTTATTGAAGAAGAAGGTTCAGATAAGAAACTGCAGAGATATACAACAGAAATTTTGATCGAATGGTTCGAAGAATGTATTAATACTAATTATAGTAATATTTATTAAAATTTGCCTCGATCGCTTTTATATGAGCTATAAGATATAGACAGCTAAAGTTGAAAAATTTCTTACAACAGATTAAAAGTATTCTGCTAGATTTCTGGTAATAATTTTAAGACGTTATTACCACTAGAATTATTTTTGGCCGCGCCTCCATATCACATAACCACAGTGCATGGCACAAAGTTGTCTGTCTGTCTCTCTATCCAGCTGTCTTACTTGGCACTCTGTTGTGTATGTGTGTGTGTGTGTGTGTGTGTGTGTGTGTGTGTGTGTGTTTCCATCTGTTTTGAGTGCTGATTGTCAAGTGTCGCCCACAGACACGTGCTTACATTGCTCTGGCTGCTTTTGCCGCACTCAGACTTGCAATCAATGTTTGTGCGGCCAACGAGTTGAACTGTAAACTGTATTAAATTTATATACAAATACGTATAAATACATACACATGTATGTACGTATGTATGTATTTGGCTTAAGCCAACGCAATAATAAAGGATTTTTGCGGTTTAAGATCCCACATGGTCTTGCCAACAATGGCACATTCAAGTGCATTTGAGCAGCAATCATTTTTGCGGTTAACAAATACAAAAGCCTATTAATGAACACACTCAATACACTCACACACACACATTCACTCCATAACTAATAGCGCTGTGGTTGATTCAGGTGCGTGTGTGTGTGTGTGTGTGGCTTTTGTTTCATTTAATCAACGGCATTAAGTTGACAAGCGTTAAAGACAAAAGACTCGCAAGTTACAATTGATATTCGAACAATGTTCGCATTGATTCACATGGATTCACACTAGCACTCGCAAACAAAGCCAAATGAATCAAATAAAATGCAGCAAATGCAAATACAGCCCCAGGACAATAAGCTTTGCATTATTTTCTAGCATAATAAACTCAAACCTCCAAAAAAGAAAAAAAAACTCAATCAGCGAAACTTTGCTTTGTTTCTGACTGTCGAAGTGTGTGTCTTGTGTAGGCAGAGTTGGGCTGCGCTGGTTAATTGAATTTTAAATTATTCTTATCTCAAAAAATGGTTAGTTGCGCTCATGAATAAATCAGTATTCAATTTTACTTGCTAATTTGATTGGAGACTCACAAGAGGAGAGGGAGAAGACTCACATAGAAGAGAGCAGGGAAAGACAAAGTTATGGCAAAAATAGCAAAAGTCTGGGCAAATGCATTGCTCAAGTTCATAGACAAATCAAAAATTAAGCTAATAAAATGAACTGTCAGGGAATGCACAAGTTAAGCAATGTCTTATGAAAAGTTAAAAACTCTCCGAGCCATTCATAGTAATTTGTTGAAAGGAATGCACTTTTATTTATGCCACAACGTTGAAAGCATTCCAGGAATTTCATAAATTGCCAACGAGTTAAAAGTCTGGGAATTGGAATGGTTATTGCATATACCCTTTACAAAGTGGGCATGTTTGAAATTGATATTCATTAGAGAACGAATTTAACAACATATAAATAATTGGCAATTTTATTTAATTAATATAAATATTTGTAAAGACAGTTTAATTGATATAATCTTAATACAATAGTAAAATATGTTTAAAATATGCATTTAATAAAAATTATAGACTTTTTCCTTAATTCTTTCGTCAAAATTACCAAAATAAATATGTTTATAAATTTAAAATAAAATAAAAAAAATAATAAAAACATAAATTAAAATTATTTAAGTCAAAAAATATAGTTTTATAAATTAATAAACAAACATGCACTTTAAAGTTTCCCCTTTATATGAATTTATTTATACATTTTATTTATCGAATTAATATTATTATAGACATGTTACATACATATTCCACATAACTTTCAATTTATTTATTTATTTAATACATAAAATTTTTCCTAGTACTACAAGTACAAAGACTTATAATTTACAGTATTTTAAATTTGATATTATTATTATAAAAATTTCTTTTGAAGATTTCGTCAAGTATTTGTATATATTTAAATAAAATAATTGATGTTATTTATAAATGTGATATAGTTATGGTATGAATAGTACGTACCATGCAGCTGGGGTCAATTTATACAAGAGGTACACTGGAATATATCACAGGCACAGAGAGTGAATCTGGCAAGCTACTTGCCCATTCACACTCACTCACTCACGTTTACTCACACATTGCATTGCATAATATTCAATTATTAAAAACTAACAAATCACCAGAGGACACAAGGGGAGAGAGAGCATAGGGCAGCCTGCGAGGCCACTTTTCATAACTGCCAAGGCGGAGGATAAGTTTTGTCAATGACCAAGCCTCAAAGTCACACACACTCACAAATGACTTACTGCACTCACACAGACTCACACTCACACTCACACTCACACTCACACACACTCAGACTCTTCTATATAGCTGCTTGCGTCATCAGCATGGCTTGTCAGAGTTGAAGCTGCTGTTGAGGCCTTGGCATGCAGTCAAAACGCAACGCTGTCGCTTTGCTCAACTATTTTTCTATGTCAGCTAGCCAGTGTGCACACAACGAGGCATGGATAATGGCGGAGTGGACCAGGGGCGGTTGCGCAGGGGGGAAGGGGGGGGGGGGTATGGATATATGCAAGTGGGCAGACTGAAGCATCATACAAGCCATTGAATGTCTGTCATCAAGCTTGCAGTCGCTGTCTCTGCAAAACAAACAAAAAACTTAACCTCAGCACAAATTTAAGCAAATATTTGCATGCCGCATGTGGAGATGGAGATTGAGGCAAGCTCTTCAGTTGACCGTCAGTGGCTGAGAGGGAGGGGGTAGACTTGGGAGACTTGACTTCTATTTGGCCCACATATCGTCGGCCATTGATGCAATTGAAGCCGGAAGCAGTTGCAGTGTCAGCAAAGGAACTTAACCTGGTGATTGCGTAGCCAGCCATGATTTTAATCTGTTAAATGCGAAATGCGAGAATGCGAAAATGCGAAAATGTGAAAATGCGCAAATGCGCAAATGCGAAAATGCTGAAAACGCCTTGGCCAGACGAGTTTTCAAGCGTTGGCAATGACTGCAGCTAATGACGCGCAAAATGTTTACAAATCATTTTGTCAATAACGACAACTGCCAAGGGATAACCATACATGCCTCTGATCCTGCCATAATTTGCCCACATTTCTTACATTCATCGACAGTCGGCCATGAAAAGGTCATTAGTGTGTGCGAGTGTGTGTGTGGCACAAATGGCCATTCAATATGCCATAGAGAGCTCGTATGTGAATGTGTTTGTATGCCAAAGCCAGCAGCCATAACAGCCACATGCTTTTTTCCACAACATTAACGCAAATTGCAAATAATAAAAATTCAAAATACCGAACGGTACAGAAACCTGCACGTGTTGCTGTTCTTGTGTGAGTGAGCATGCGTGTGTGCAAAGAGGCAAGTGATGGCCTCTGGAATCCCGTAGCAAAACCACAGCAAGACGCTGACTATCGCATCTAGCGAAGCATTTTTTAAGCCTACCTAAAACTTGACAATGTCTGCCAAAAACGAAAAGAAAAATAAGAAAGGACGGAGCAGTTCAGTCGCACGGAAGGGTACAGTCGGACATAACCGGCAGTAGGAGACCCTGTAATACTCAACAATCACTGTACCACTTGCCGAGCGTATTTTATGGTGCATATCTTTGATGTTACTTAATCGATCATGTTATTCCTATCCGATAGCTAAGTAATATTTTTTCTTTTATTTTCTTTAATATTGTGGCTTTTGTGGTTTTTTTTTGCTTTTTCCGGGGGATGGTATCAAAAACTAAAAGAAACTTGACCTGCTTGCTGCATAGGAGAGCTACATACCAAAAATGGTGTCTCTAGCTCTTATTCTTTGCAAGATAAAGATGTTCATAGGAACAGAAGGACAGGCAGATGGACGGACGGACAGACCGGCATGGCTATATTGACTTAGCTTGTTGCTTGATCAAGAATTTTTATACCTTGTGGGATCTACTACGTCACCTTCTTCCTGTTACTCACGTTTCTCATTTGCACCAAGTTAACAGACACCTTTGTACTTTTTTTAAGTGCAGGGTCTAAATATACACCCAATTTGAAAGCCAAGCAAATTATGCAGCAGGCTATCTTGATGTGGATCTCAATTTGATTTCACGCCCCATAGAAGAATGTACTCGCAATCAAAAAGTAAACTTTTTCTTCTCTCTTTAATATTTGTTTAAACTGTGCTTTAGATAAACTAAAAGTTTATGCGATTAGCTGAAAGTTGCGCTATGGTTTGCGCAAAGATTGATTTGTCTATTAGAATAATTTAGTATGCGCAAAACTCGACCGAATTTCCATAAAATGTTATCAACTGTAGCATAAAATGCTACGGCTTTTTTTCACTTTTTCCTAGGGCATTTGAGCTGCGTTACGTTTTGGCCATGTTTCCTTTTTGGTTCTCTGTGAAGCTTTGCCTTGTGTGCTGCTGCTCAAGCGAATCAAAATGAAATCTATTTTATGCAAAGGCACGCAACGTGGCCAAGATGCCGACTCCCGACTCCCGATCCCAGTGCCCAGCCGCCATTCCTGGAGCTAAGCCAAACATAAGGAAGCACCACATATGCGGCTGCTTGCTTCACTGCTCCTGTGGCTTTCAATCCTTTGCAGAAATATGTATGTGTGTGTTGGTGTGGGTGCGGTGTATGTGTGTGTGTGTGTGTGGCTAAAAGCTTTGCCTATGCACTCATGCATGCGTAGCTTGCAGCTGCCATACTCTAGACTCCCACGGCCCTTCGGACTTGCCACACAATTTATGTATGTGCGAAATATGGCGCCACGTCGCATTTTTACCTTTGGGCGCTTTGTGGCCTGCTTTGTTATGTGTGTGCGTGTGTGAGAAATATTGAAATAGGACACTGTTGAAAAAACCAGAAGGGACGGTGCAGATGAGACACGCGGAAGGCTACAGTCGGGCGTAACCGACAGTAGGAGACCCTGTACTCTCCAAAACTTTTTCCGCCTACCGTTAGAGCAGCGATTCCGATCTGCACCTAATTAAACACACGCACACGCATTCGCACATGCTTAGAAAACCATCAAAAGCGAGCAAATAGGAGAGTGACCAAGCGCTGCATATTGGCGTATGCATAGTGCGAGCGCCGGAGCCACGAGCGACTTGTTCGCTTACCACAGAAGCGGACTGGTAAGGATGTTTCTGTGGCGCTTTATTTTGGGCGGGAACTGATCAAAAGACAGCGACAGAGCAGCCTGCAATCACTATAAATACTGTTGCTACAGTGCTGCAAATTACAGTGCAGTGGTTACAGTCATGTGGTGCAGACGTGTAGTGGGTGCTTAAGTGGCAAGGGTGCCGAACTTTCGAAGGCCGAACTCTTACTGGCCCATTTCTCGCTTGCCCAACTCTCACTTCCCTATAAGCTTTAATAGCTTTAACGAGATTATGGCGCCCATAATACATATATACATATCATACATATTAGAGCCTATTTCTCTTCAAGTTTAATTAAGTATTGTTACGAAACAGTTGTTTTATATTTCGGAATCATAAGAGTATCGTGCTATGAACTTACAAGCTGAATTATATGATTGCGAGAATTTAATAAATGTTAAATACTTTAACAGGAACTCTTAGATGCAGAATTTTGTTGATATTTAAGTTTAAATTTTAGGGTTTTCATTCCTTTGGTACAGTGAACTAATCGGGTAACTTACACATTTATTGCATCATCTTTAACATTTTGCAGCTGGCCACACTAATGAAATGGCGACCAATGGTGATATATCGATGATCTCGCCGCCAACGTCTTCCATTTCAAACGATCAAGATCCGTTTGGACAGCTGCCACCTCTACCACCGCCATTGCGTTCCACCCAAGTGCTTCAGCCATTGAGCGTATTTCCAGGTGCTAAAAAAGAAAGAAAAAAAAAAACATTTTCGAATTGATCTGCACTTGTTTCAACATGTTTCAATTGTCTGTTGTTTGCTTACTTTTGATTTTCATATGTATATGCGCTTTATTCAGCTTTTATTAGTATGCACAAAATTGCAATTAAAAGCATAAGTATTTTATTTCTGTTCCATTGAGAGTGTATTGTACTTTATTACCATTTCAATTTGTATTGATGTGTAGATTGGATTTTGATTTGATTTGCACTCATAATTGCCGTTTGAATCCACATTTGAAGACTTTATTTTGAATTCAGCCAAACATACATATTTCCCGCACATCACACTAGACTACACATTTTGATTTACACTATACTACACATGAGAACACTGCTCACACTTGCTACATGCCACACAGATGTTTGTTACCTTTGTTCAGCATTTTTTGTCAGCTGCGACAGCCGCACTCATTCAGTCAATCAATCAATCAATCAATCTAACGCCCTCCGAAACCAAACTCAAAAACAAACCCCAAAGAAAACAAATACAACCAATCAGTCAAACAGTCGTCCATTAATTAAATGTCGCTCTCAATGTCCTCTATAGTATCTCTGCTTGCTCTTTGTATTTGCAACTTTTTGACTAACTAAACCAAAAAAAAAAAAAAAAAACGAATTTTTATTTGTAAATTTCCGGAAAAACAAAAACAAAATAAAATACAAAACGGAAACTTTTTCAAGTAGCCTTAGCTCTGCTCTCTGCTATATGTATGTCTGTGTGTTTTTTGAAAATGTTTATTAGAAAAACGAAAACAAAAACAAAATGTTCATGTAATTCGCAACTGCTTTGTAAACATTTTTTGAACGTTTGCCAGCCGTTGCTCATTCCACTTCACTTACCTTTCTGCTGCCCCAAAACTGTCAAATAAATAACATCGCAAACAAAAATTGAAAATTGAAAATGGAAAACAAGTTACCAAATGCTAACAAACTACAACAATTTTGTGCTCTCTTCTTCTATTCTATTTCCCTTCCACCCGGACATGACAACAAACAAATGAATGATAAAACGATATCAAATCTTGACAAATCATTTACAAATTATATACAATAATATCATTTTTAATGTAGAGTGAGTATAAAACAGGACAATACAGCAGCTGATATTTAATATTTATTCAGTATTATTTGGTATTTGGTGCCTAATATTTTTATGTGCACAGCTGTTGTTATTCTCGTTTCCTTTCGTTTATTTTTATGCATATAAATACATTATTTATATTGCGTTTATTTATGCATATATTTTTGCGGTATTTGAAATAAGTGATAAACCTACACGTAATCCTTTAACGATTTAACTGCCATCCTTATGAGCCTGCTCGTTATTCTTCTTGCTCCGTGTGCTATACACCCATATCCCCCCACAGTGTCCAATTTGAGCGAAGATTCTTACGATTATGTTTTTGGAGGTCGACGTAAGACTCCGCCCACATCAACGTCAACACAAATCAAGCTGACCACGGCGCCAGTGCGCTTGAGACCCGAAGGTGCGTATCTCAGCAAAAACCCAACAAAACAAAATCGAATCAAAACAAATTAACAAAATAACTTGGCTTTCCCAAGTATAGCGTACTCTTGCAGTTGGCTTCTATAACTTTCAGATGTGGCTGATAAAAACATCTAAGAAATCGCAGCTAATTAAAGTGGAAATAATTTAAGAAAATGATAGTTATATGTTGCAATATCTCAATGGTATAAGTTATTTTACTAACAGTAAGTTATTATGAACTAAAATAAACCAAAGTGGGGGAAAAAAATTACATGTAGACCTTGCGTTGACAATTTAGCAGTTTTCAGCATTCTATATTTTTATAAATCTAATTTAAAATACAATTAATTGTAGTATTTGATATTAAATTTAATTTGGCTATTTACTTGTTTGAATTTTTAGCTTTATTTTATGCCTATTTTAAGATATTTGTATAGTGAAAATCTAGCTATTTCTGGCCAGACTGGTCAGAAGATTTACTTAGTTACGAAAAACAATATTATATTTAAATATTTATTCGTTTATTTATTTAATCTGTATTATTCTATGTTCCATATTTAAATAAAATTTACGCGTAATACAATGATAATTTGAAATAGGCTTTTAAAAATGAGTTTGTTTATTTATATTATTTATTATTATTATTAGGGTAGAATATTCTAACGCAATCAAAGAGCTTTAAACTCTATAAAACTGTGCTGAAAATTAAAAAAAGAAAATTGTTTAAGAAACATAGAAGTGCTGGGTGTTATTTGAATTTAGTAAAATACGGATCTGCTGCAAGAGTACTGTAGTTACTTTATGTGCTTATAAGCCGCGCTTTATTCATGCATCATAATTAAATTCTGACCTCCACAGACGCCTATCGAGGTGAGAACATAAACAACGGCCGTTTCTATCGACATTCATTCAGCTATGCCCCGAAACGCCAACGCCACACGAGCCGTGATGATCGTGATCGTGAGTCTAGATTGAGATGTCATGGCGAGGATGAGGCTACACTGCGCCAATTGCTGCTCGAGTATGTAGAAAATATAACCAAAAAAATAAAAACAAAAACAAATATTCGAAATGTATTATTTTATTTTTATTTTGGTCGTGTGGATGCAAATGAAATGAACACATAATGAACACAACAATACAACAACTACATTAAACAAGCCATAGCTTGTAATTGCAGTTGTTGTTGTTGTTGTTGTTGTTGTTGTTTGCTGCAAGTAGCTCATTATGCATCATTTAATTTGCATGCCACAAAATGTCGGCCATGAAGTATTAGCATTTAGTTAGACAAATAAACAACAATTACAAACTCTGTGTACTATGAATACCATTTTTGCCAAATGCATATTTAATTTATTGCCACCATAACGAATACTCTATAGTTTTTAATTTATGTATTAAAACGCACGCACAAAATAATTATATTTGAATCTTAATCTGCTTTTGGTTTGTTTTATTTATGTATTCGCTAATCAGCAAACACACACATTTGTTGTTACCTTTAATTGATAGAGCAAATAAACTATTTTCAGTTAAAGCGTTTAACCTATTTCAGTGTACTGCAAATATTAAATGATTATACTCCCCCTCCCCCACAGATTTACGCAGATTATGTTCATTTAAGTGTCCATTCAGCGCGTGTCCTTAAAATGTCAATTATTCATTGAGGGCATTGTGTTGTGTTGTTTTTGTTGCGCAACCTCCCAATAAAAAGTATATAAAACAAAAAAATCAACCGCGGGCACATGCGACATTCACCAAAATAATCACAAAAATCGGGTTAAAAATTCGCAGAAAAAATTTAGACCCACGAAAGGCAAACAAATGCAAAAACCAGAAAATATATTAATTAAGCAAAGCGTTTTTTGATGCATAACTGAAAAGCGAGAGAGCAAACAGACAGAGACAGAGAAAGAGAAAGAGACAGAGATATTGTTTAACGTCGGAGTGTGAACACAAAAGAGGCAACAAAATGATGGGCACAATGCCACCCAGGTACATTCCCAACTATTCCAATTAATTTTAATAATATTTAATAATAATAACGATAATAACAAAGCATAGCAATAATTAACAAACTCAAACATTACGCATACGCCATGTATTCATAGTTATAATTATTATTTACGTTTACGTTTTTTATTTACTATTTCTCACAGTGCAAATATTTCAAATTAATGCAAACATTCTGTAAACATTCTTATTGTTTTTTCTGTTTCTCTGTATGGGTGTGCTATTGTGTGTATATATATTGTACGTGTGTGCGTGTGTATTCATTATAATTTTAATTTTAATAACAAAAACCAAAAGAAATAATGTTTAATTAGCTTTAATCGTTTGGTTGCTTTGTTGCTTTGACACGCGCTGTTTAAAATGTACACATTGAATTAAATTTCATAATGAATTGAGTACAAGCTGTGCATAAAGCTCATTATAATTTCATGTCAATCCGCAAATCAATTGAGCATAAAAACCATCAGCATTATCTGCATCAAACTCAAATTCAATCGAAATGCATTTCAATCGATTTGTGCTCTATTGAAAAACTGTCGCCCTTTGACAGCCTCAATGCAAATGCAAATTTTCCGCGTTTAACATGAGTTTTCAATTTCGATACATGAATCTTTTGCTCTTGTCATTTATTCCCCCAACAACAAACAAACATAATTGCCTTCACTACAACTACAACAACTACAACTACAACAACAACTGCAACAACTATGAATACAACAACAACAACCACAACAATTCATAGAAGCCACACCCAAAGTGGTCTGGTATTCACGCCACTCAATGAGTATGCAATTTCCCTAAAGAACCAAAAACCAACTACTTTTATTACCAACTAATACCAACTATACATGCTTACTTACATATTTAATCAACTATCTATCTGTCTCTCTATCATTTAGTGCTTTGCTAACATTAAGTCCCGTTCACTTTTGCACTCGCATTCGGCACTTCATAGACCATCAAATTGATTTGTTAATTATTTAGAATATTTACGCAAAAACCCAAATAACAGAACTCCAGCGCATGCCAGACAATTAAAATTCAATTAACATGTGGAAACTTTAATTTAGTTGTTTAACTGTAATAATTGCGGCAAACAGACAGTCAAGCAGTCAGTCAGTCAAGCAGTCAGTCAGTCAGTCAGTCAATCATTCACAACTTGCAACAGCTGAGCTGAGCTGCGAGAGTGTGTGTGTGTGTGTGGGTGGTTCTTTGTGTGTGTGTGTTCATGAATGCCACTCTATTCACTCTACCCATACACACTCTCCGCTCTCCACTCTCCGCTCTCCATTCTCCACTCAGTTCATGCGTTTTGTAGAGCCCTCGAGAGCAGCCACAACAATCTGTGAGCTGAAGCCTCTGTTGCTCTTATTATTCAGCTCTTATTTGTCTGTGTGAGAGTGTGTGCGTGTGTGTGTGTGTGTGTGTGTGTTATGCTCTTTATGACATGCCGAAAAGTGTTGGAGTGCCATTAAGTCGCTGTACACACTTCAAAGCACCCACACAAACAAACACGCACACAACGACAATACGAGGCTCCAGGTCCATGGCAGTCAATCAGCAATGGCCACTCAGCTCATTCAGCATTCAACCCTCACTTTGCATGCCATCAAAGCCATATAATTAGCCCTAACCCGTCGCCCCCACCCTCACCCCCGCCCTCGCCCTGTTTGGCCCCTCATCAAGTCATGTATCTGCATACCAAAAACTATAACAAGCCATCAGTCAACCCGTCAAAAGACGCACAATATTTTCAGATTCATTATTTCAGCGCTTGATTTCATTACCATCATTATTTCATTATTATCTGCAAAATTTCAATTCGATTTTTATTTCAACTAAAACTGTTTAACTAATTGGCGTAATGGTCGTATCACCAAGAAAAAAATACCCAAAAAACAAAACCAACATAAAATGTTTTAAAACCTACCTATAGCAAACATTTGTTGTCTTAACCAACTATATATCACTTCACATACCAAAGTGCCACTGAAATTGTTCAATTTTATATTTTCAAATGTCATTTGTTGTGTCTCATTTTACGTTTTGCCTCGGCGTAAACTAAACTAATTCAAATAAATTTAAACAGATGCGAATTCATGCAAATTATACAAACAGTAAAATACCATCAAAAAACTGCAGAAAAACAACTATAAAAAACTGTGACAATTTCAACGAAATTGCAAATTGAATCAAAATACTAATATATAAAAAATACGAATTGCGTACATTTGGTGAATGTCCCATATGCCAATTGGTTTGAACTGTAAAAAAATGCAACTAAAATGTGTGTAAATATATTTTATTGTTTTGAGTTTTTATCAATTTGAAAATATTGTGTAAGTAGTTGGTTGATGTGTTTGCTAAAATATATCAGCAAAATTGTGATCCCAGAGGAGAAAAACTCGACCTGACAATAAAAACTATAACAATTTTTTTAAAAACAATTTATAGCTTTCAATATTTCAGCTAAATTCAATTAAATCAATATTATGCTCCTAAAAAAAAATCTCAATATAACAATAGTTAAATTATCTGGGCATAACCAAAACAATGTTACTAAGTCTTAATTTTATTTACACAAATGTTTTATGAATTAAATTAAATGTTCTTTTACTATTTTATTTTAATGTCCGAAAAAAAACTACAAAGTGTTTTCTTGATATGATAATGTGTTAATATAAATACAAATTAAATGAATTTACGATTTTTAGGATAAGGCATAAATCTATTTAAAACTCAACTTAGAACAGTTGATGTAATTCTTCAAATGCATACATATAAAATACATATTTATTTATTCAAATATACATATGTGCAATTGTAAACTGAAAATTAGACTCTTCTAGAGTTAGTTAAGTTGAGTTTTGATGTCAATTTAGCCAGGTTTGCAAATTTCTTTCATTTTGAATGGCATTTATGTTTACTTTTTTAAGCTTCTCTACCAACTAGAACATTCAGTTTAATTTTTTGTATTTTTTCGTCAGGTCGGGTACTTTTGGGACCACACTTGTATTAGCTTATTTAAATTCCTGCGCTTTCAGGAGCTGCTTTGAGCATCTCCCACAGTTGCAGTTAAGCAGCAGCGCCACTTAGCAATTCCCTGCCTTCCTGTCCGCTGCCTGCAGTTTGTCAAAAGCCACAGAATACTCATATGTATAATAATATGCGATATATGCAAGCATAAACCAGATAAAGCAGGGCGTCAGGCGCACGTAGAGGTGCACACTAAATGAATACAAAAGGCAGCAGAAGTAGCAAAAGTAGCAGAAGTAGCGCAATGCGCTGCCAGAAATTGGCAGAAATTTTATTAAATGCTCACGTATACAAATCCGTTACACAAAACCGAAAATTCCTGAAGCTGACAGAGGCGCACACACATGTATATACAAACGGACTCTAGAATACCCTGTACCCTATATTTTAAACAGAAGGTTGAATAAATAGTATACGAAGCGCAGCAGCAATGCATCTTCTTACTTTTTGAGCTAAGCAAAGCCTGAGATATTGTTTCGGTAATAACTTCTCTGATTATTAAACGATTTCAATTCGCTTTTCATGTAAGGTAAATGTGATGCTAAAGAGTAGAACAGCCTTCTACATTCAATATTACGGCTTTAAATCCGTTTTTTATCGAGGAGGCATGGGATCCAACATTTGAAATAAACTCGATCTGCGTATGGTATACGCCTATCTACATCCAAAAATGGCTGCTTTAGCTCTTATAATTTCCGACATCTGAGCGTTCATAGAGACAAATAAACAGACAGACATGACGGACTAGTTACAAATATTTGTACTTTGTGGGATCTGCCACGCCTCCTTCAGCCTGTTACCTACATTCTCCCAAGTTAACATCCTTGCTTTCACCCATTTAACGGTTACAGGGTATGAATATGTATATTATAACCCACACAAACGCAGCTGTAGATGTGGATAGAGATACAGATGCAGATAGAGCTGCAGTTGCAACTACAATTTCAGATTCAGTTATAGACGAAGACACATGCAGTGTGTGTGTGTGTGCGTATATATATATATATATATGTGTAGCATAGAGAGATATGCATGCCAATACATATGCAGCAACAACAATTGTTTTCATGGCGAACAATAACTTGCACAGGATGCGGCTCGTTCTGCTGCTGCAGCTCATTGCTGATGTATGCATAAAATAATCCTTTTATGCTCCGCACAACAATGTCCGTGAAATGCAAAACAATAACAATAATAACAGCAACAACTATAACAACAACAACAACAGCAACGGCAACAACAACATGTTGCAATTGCATAGGCGTATTAACATAATGCGCAACCAACTCAAGTGCCTGGCATTGTCAGTGGGGAGTGTGGCTGGCCTACGTGTCGTATGCGCATTGTGTATGCGTTAGTTATGGCTCTGCCTGCTCTCTGCCTCCACTGCCTTTGCCCCTCGCAATTTCCCCCATAGAGCATGTGCAACTGTCGCCTATGGAGCTTTTGCCTCTGGTGCTATTTTGTGTGTTGCGTTGTTGCTGTTTGATTTCGGGCGCTGTTCGCGCGTTTTGTTTGTTCAACCAACAAAAAGCACTTCTCACTTTCAGTCATAGATACTATACGTACATACGTACATACCTACGTACTGTGTACATATCTAGTGTTTTTTGGCCCATAGCCTCGCCCATGCCCACACTGCGATGTGCTGGGCAGGCAAACAACCTTCATCCAACGGTGTTTATTTGTTTTGATGCCGCTGCATGTTGCTGATGAAAATGTAAATTTTATGCATGCCACAAAGACTCAAAAGTCGATTCTAAGCCGCGCCAGCTAAAGTGATTACGACTCGTAGTACTTCAGAGTACAAGCAGAGCTGTAAACTGTAAGCAAACTGGAAGCTGCAGCCCCAAACTTACCACAAATGTTGATTCTCGGATAAAAACTGATGTTTCTTCTTCTGATACAATAGAGTTTTACACAAACTAGTTTGTTAATTAAATTTGTTTTTCTTTCATTTGCTAGTTTTTCAGTTTCTTTATAATCGATTTTTTAACCTTTTGAAATTGTTAAATTTAATTAAAAATTTAAAAATAAATGGTTTATATATTAAGTTAGCTAAAGTGAATGTTCAATTATGTATTTTGCGATTTTAGTTAAATTTCAATTAAAAATTTAATATTTGCGTTGATTTAATTTTATTTAAAGCAATATTTTTTTAAGTTAATTATACATTAATATTTTACTTATAAATCTTAAAATTTAAGTTATGAAAACAAAAATGTTATTGCATTTAATTGATGTAACAAATATGTTTCTTTAATATTTTTTTAATTTAAAACAAGATTTAAAATTAAACTTTTAATATAAATATAGATATTTTATTGTATTTTATTAAAATGAAAAATCGTATTTCTTTTATATTTTAAAACAATATTTATAGTTCAATAAACTACTGTAAATACGTGCTTTGTTTTCCACTTGGTAAACTTGATTTAATATTTTTTGGTGCCTTTGGTTATATTCTGGTGGCAACAGGGTCTGCAGCTGAAGGTGCCAATATTTATAGCATACTTTTAAGGGTGTCAAGCAGAGACTTTGATAAAACTATTTGGTTCAATTTAATGCCAAATAAATGGCATGTAAACCTAGCCAACTTAATGCTAAATAATGTCAGCAAATGGAACTTGGCAAGAGTATTCATGTTTCGCTCTGCCGATTTTGGTTTATTTGTTGCAATTGTGGGCTGCTGCTGCTGCTGCTGCTGATGCATTATACTCGCCTTAACCTTAACGAAAAATGCCAACAATTTACTTAAACTTACTTTTTATGTACTTAGTGGCTTGGCTTTTCCGTTAGTGCAAAGAAGAAACAGCAGAACAGCAACAACAATGGGCACAGAGTAAATCCTTGCGTTTACTTGCAGCTCTGCCTGGTTTATGCCCCTTGCCTGCCTGCCTGCTGCCTCCCTATTCCCCCATCCTTCCTACCATACTGCTGGCTCTACTCAGTGTTCTGCGTTCTGTTTGCTGTTAGCTGTGTTTCTGTTTTCTGTTTTCAGTGTTTTGTATATATTGTTTCGCATTTTGAGCCGAGTTTTAAGTTGCAGCCGAGAGGCATAAAATTTATGTTGCTTCATTCCTCAATAATTGCATAGCTTGGTACATTTTAATGCAAGCGGTCATAAATAATTTCGTTTTGTGCCACAAAATAAATTACGTTGATACGCTAAATAACTACGTAGACTGCAAGCCATATACAAATACATATGTTCATTCGTATGTATGTATGTGTTTCGTATATGTTTGTGTGTAGCCAGAATGCCATTTCTTTGCTATCATACAACTAAAGTGCATTTTTGCTTGATATTTTCTTTAACTGTAAACAAACAAATACCAATACGACTGCGAATACGAATGTGAATACGAATGAATGCATTCGAACCGCAACACCAACTGCAACTACAACAACCTACAACAAACTGCACCGTCTTGGGGCCACTTTGCGTGACTCGGTGTCGTCGTGTCGCACGTGACGTCACGCAACGTCTTGGAATTGAATTGTATGCATGGCACGCATATTATCCGCACTCCGCACTCCGTGCCACGCCCACACATGCGCCACGCCCCCTTGGCTGGCATGGCATATGTAATTGCAGTTTGCAAAAGCAAGTTAGCGTGATGAGCATGAATCTATCAGCGAAACTCGATGAGCTGCAGCGAGGCGATCGACACCTGGAGACGACAGTCGCCCTGTGCGAAATCCGCACACAGCTCCAGGAGCTGACCAAGTCCGTGGAGAGCTGCCAGAGCGAGGTATCCGAGGTAAGCCAGAAACAAAGCCATGCACTTAACCGAATAAGTCTATAGCAGAGCTTGCAGATAGCTCTCAACCGTTTTTCTTATAACTCTCACTTGCGAACTAATTGCGCAAAGAGTCGGACATCCGATAATTTTATCCTCTTGTTCCAAATGCTCTCGAGAAAAGAATGTAAATTTCCTTGGCGTTATACACTAGTCGGCATAGTTATTTTGACGAAAAATGGCATGTTTTCAATGGCGGGTATTTCAGATTCTAAGTGAAAACAGTTGGTTGTTTTAATTTTTCTAGATGGATATATTGTAGGTGTTTATAAAAATCACAATTTGAAAATTTTCAAAACATTTTTTCTGCTTATTTTATTTTGTTAAACTAAAATATTGCATTTCCAACGCGACACAAGTATTTTGACCAAAACATTTATATCAAATTTTAATGGGAAATTTTGATTTCTAATGCAATTTATGCCTAAAATTAATAAATTTTACATTGTTCTTTGCATTTAAGCTGTTTTGGAATTGATTTGGAACTCCATCGCCCAAGGATTTGACCAAATCCTTTGAAATCCTGTTCCATGCAGTTTTTATCGAATATTTGGTCTAAATTCTTTGTCCTTGTCGAATCCAAGGATTGGAATCGCTTTATAAGTGCCTTACGATATTAAAAACATTAAAATTTTGGAATTTTGGGTTGAAAAACTTAGTTTTCGAACGACAACTCTACTCAAAAACGCAAGAAAATTGTTATATTGGCTTGCAAGAATCGTCCTGGAGCCCTATCCTGATGAAAAATGAATCCTGTTTCGATCAATATTTTAGCACAGAGATCTGCTCAGTCGTTTAGGAAACTAAAATATATATTTTAATGCGTTAAAAACTTGTCAGGCACGAAGGATGCCACGGTAGTGACGGATGCAGATACCCAGTATATGCCACTACTGCCTCCTAGGCTCACTTGTGAAAATATTTCGCTTATGCACTAATTTTTTGAGTACTACCTATTAACCAAGCAGTTTTAAAACTGAATTTGTAAGTTATTTAACTGAATTCGACGTGTAAGCCCATATATGAGCCCAGGAGGCAGTAGTGGCATATACTGGGTATCTGCATCCGTCACTACCGGTGGCATCCTTCGTGCCTGACAAGTTTTTAACGCATTAAAATATATATTTTAGTTTCCTAAACGACTGAGCAGATCTCTGTGCTAAAATATTGATCGAAACAGGATTCATTTTTCATCAGGATAGGGCTCCAGGACGATTCTTGCAAGCCAATATAACAATTTTCTTGCGTTTTTGAGTAGAGTTGTCGTTCGAAAACTAAGTTTTTCAACCCAAAATTCCAAAATTTTAATGTTTTTAATATCGTAAGGCACTTATAAAGCGATTCCAATCCTTGGATTCGACAAGGACAAAGAATTAGACCAAATATTCGATAAAATCTGCATGGAACAGGATTTCAAAGGATTTGGTCAAATCCTTGGGCGATGGAGTTCCAAATCAATTCCAAAACAGCTTAAATGCAAAGAACAATGTAAAATTTATTAATTTTAGGCATAAATTGCATTAGAAATCAAAATTTCCCATTAAAATTTGATATAAATGTTTTGGTCAAAATACTTGTGTCGCGTTGGAAATGCAATTATTTTAGTTTAACAAAATAAAATAAGCAGAAAAAATGTTTTGAAAATTTTCAAATTGTGATTTTTATAAACACCTACAATATATCCATCTAGAAAAATTAAAACAACCAACTGTTTTCACTTAGAATCTGAAATACCCGCCATTGAAAACATGCCATTTTTCGTCAAAATAACTATGCCGACTAGTGTACGTATTACCTTATTAGTAATAATACAGAATAAATATTAATAAATTATTTAATATTAACATATTAGCAAACATTTTTATAAATATTAGTAGTAAACTAACAAAGAACGTATCCGGTGAGTTTTTCTTTTGATGAATGTATATATTTTGTCCTATATTATAGGGTTAAGAGGTAAATTAGTAAAGAGTGTTTTTTTCATATACTATAATTATTTTTTTGAACTCATGCCCGCGGTGGGATATGAACCCGCATTCAGTGATGTTTTAGATAAATACGGTTGTTGTTATGTTAATGTTATTAAAAGAGACAAACCCAAAACGAAGAGAAATGAAGCATTCTGCTCAGTGGGAGAGCCAGCATGCTTGTATTTTTCGGTTATATGTATTAGGAGATCGCACAGAGAAAACCGGTTGAGATTTATTTGAAAACTCTGGTCTGGTGAATTAGTCTATAGCCATGTGCCACATCGGCGTGTGTATTTGTTGCAGGTCAAACGTGACATGGTGGCCATCAAACATGAACTGGACACCGTGCAGCAGGTGAAGGAGGAGATCGAGGAGCTGCGCGAATATGTGGACAGACTGGAGGAGCACACGCACAGACGGAAGCTAAGACTTTTAGAACAAGTTTGTAGCTTAAATTATTTGCCATGTTGTGTAATTAAATACTTGAATTTCATTTCTATTCATGTACAAACCAAACCAAACCAAAACACCCAAAATACACTCACGCTCACACACACACACGCACACACACACCCGTACAATACGACACTCGGCAAAGTTGCGCTCATGTCGGAACTTTTTAGGGTTGCCATAACACATGAGCGCATCTTCCGGCTACCCCACAGATACACAGACGGCTTTGAAGTTCACACAGTTTTAAATGATATTTATTTATAGAAACTAATATTAGTTTGTATGATTTTCTTCTTTTCCAAAATAAAACTGCAAAATAAAACCAACAAAAACCTAATATTTTACTTTTGTTTTCGTTTTCTTTTTGTTTCTTTTTGTTATTTTACAGTCAACATATTTTTAGTTACCATACGAGTTCTTGTTCTTTTTTGCTATTCATTTGAGATTTAAATCCAAATCAAGTAGCTAATTGGCCTCATCTCGACTGTACGATATATCTGAATAGTATTATATGATTTCTGCTGCACACTCGTTTGCAAAGCGTTTGATGAGCCCGCACAACCCCAGCCTATCATCCCCAAGATCCCTTCCTGTGTTCTACGATCATTCGGCGATACTAATTCTGCACCTTCTGTCTGTTACAGGGTCTTACCTTCTTCCTCACATACTCGATATTCTCGGCGGTGCTGGGCATGCTGCAGTTTGGCTACAACACTGGAGTCATCAATGCGCCCGAGAAGAACATCGAGAACTTTATGAAGGACGTCTACAAAGATCGCTATGGCGAGGATATTAGCGAGGAGTTCATCCAGCAGCTCTACTCTGTGGCAGTGTCCATATTTGCCATTGGTGGCATGCTCGGTGGTTTCAGCGGTGGCTGGATGGCCAATCGCTTTGGCAGGTTGGTAAACCACTTAAAAGGGATCTTAATTCGTATGATTTTTCAAAAATAACAATTATTTTCCACTTCCTAATATAAACATTGAATGCCCATATGTTTGTAAACAACGGGAGTATTACGAAAAATTCATTATTTTTCCAACTATGTTTCAATGCATTTTTTATGATATATCACATATCCTTGAATTATCTATATTAAGTATTTTATTATTCTGCTTTATAGAGGGTTTATTCACATATGTTTTTAAATTTTCGTAATACTCCATTTGTTCGAAAAGATATATCCATTCAATTTTTATTTTCAATTTATATAATATAATTTGAAAGGTAATTATTAATTTGTATAATAAAAATTGAAAAATTCAAATAAATATTATTTTAAATTTAATTTAAGAACTAGCAGTTTTAAAATAAATGCCTTGAATCGTACTCCAAATATGCCTTTAAAAAAATGTAATTTTTTAAACAAGAATACAAAATAACTATTATAAATAAACTTTTTGCAACTTACAGAAAAGGCGGTCTATTGTTGAACAATGTGCTGGGTATCTCCGGTGCTTGTTTGATGGGTTTTACCAAAGTTAGTCATTCCTATGAAATGTTATTCCTTGGCCGATTTATAATTGGTGTTAATTGCGGTACGTACAAATGTGTTAACTTAATTTTAATGTTTTATTCGACTCAATCGCTTTGCATTTCAGGTCTCAATACGTCGTTGGTGCCAATGTACATCTCTGAAATAGCGCCACTTAATCTACGCGGTGGCTTAGGTACTGTTAATCAATTGGCTGTGACTGTAGGTTTACTATTATCCCAGGTGCTGGGAATTGAACAGATCTTAGGCACTAATGAGGGCTGGCCCATACTGCTGGGTCTGGCCATATGTCCAGCAATCTTGCAATTAATATTACTGCCAGTTTGTCCCGAATCGCCCAGATACTTGCTCATCACCAAACAATGGGAGGAGGAGGCGCGTAAAGGTAACAAATAAAAAATATTCATTATATTCCGGATATATCCACGTATTTTATACACAGCCCTGCGTCGCCTGCGCGCCTCCGGTTCTGTGGACGAGGACATTGAGGAAATGCGCGCCGAGGAGCGTGCCCAGCAGGCCGAGAGCCATATATCGACCATGGAGCTCATCTGTTCGCCCACGCTGCGTCCGCCATTGATCATCGGCATTATGATGCAGCTGAGTCAGCAGTTCAGTGGCATCAACGCCGTGTTCTACTACTCCACATCGCTCTTCATGAGCTCCGGACTGACTGAGGAGAGCGCCAAGTTCGCCACGATAGGCATTGGCGCTATTATGGCAAGTTACCCATTTAAATAGGCAACAAATATAGCTTCTATAAATTGTTCTGATATGAGCAAAATTAGAGTTGTAAAATTTTTTAAATCAAGGATTTTTATATCCCGAAATAGGTTTGTTTTGTATATATTTTGCGTTAGGAAAGATCGAACCAAACCAATTTCATTACATTTATTATTTTTCTATCAAGAGTTTTTTTTACAGTTTTTCTTCAGAGAAGATCTCCAATTTAAAACTATATACAATTTCACGATTGTTTTGTTTTTAATTCGATGCTTTTTGTATAATATTTTGTTAGAAAAGATATTACAGTAAGGAGCATAATTGCATTATAACCTTACCAAATGAATTACTGTCATTTAAATTTATTTATTTTATTTTTTTATTTCTATATTAACAATTATTTAAATCTATCTCGTTATAAATAGTATATTCATCTATACAAAGTTCATTAGTTGAGTTGCTATTTTATGTAATGATTTAAATACTTTTGAACAGATTTTTGAAAAGAACTTTTAGTCAAACAATTTTCAATTTTGTACATTGTTTCCTTTGAGGGAAAATCTACAAACTCAATATAAAATTTCTAAAATTATTCTACCATAAACTAAATTTTGCGAAAATATCAGAACAAATACTTTTGTGCCTTGGGAACTTAGCTGTTGCCCTGTTTGATCAATCGATGTTAATCTTAGCTTACTAACTGCGTTTTTTCTATGCTCTTTAGGTTGTTATGACATTGGTGTCCATACCACTTATGGATCGCACAGGTCGTCGCACACTGCATCTGTATGGACTGGGCGGCATGTTCATCTTCTCCATCTTCATAACGATATCATTTTTGATTAAGGCAAGTACAGGGGTTGCCAGTATTGTGCATAGAATGCTGAGTAGATACGATATGGCAGGCATGTTGATTTTTGCCTGCCAGCCGCATTTTAAGTTGAGTTGTACTGCATTTGAGTTTAGTAATCAAAATACAATATATTGTATGCGTATATTTTAAAACTAATGCCACATGCATCCAATCCCCCCTACCCCGTACCTAATGTATGCGTATGTTTATAAATATTTGAATATTGGCATACATATTTTATGCATGACGTTGTGTAGCCTCCAGAAAAAACAAAAACAAAAAACTAAGCAAAAAAAACTTATGCAGAACAGAAAAAAAGAGAAACCGAACATGGCATGACAGTTGTCCCTCGCGTATTTCTATAAATTATTGATGTGAGATATGTATATTTGAATTTATAACAAGTTGAATTTATAGCTGCGCCTGTGCCTATGCCTATGTATAAGCAATCAATTTGCCCTTCCCCCAGTCGCATTGCATTTATGTGTATTTAAAGTAGTACGTACTCTGTATTATATATATGGTATTTTATGTTATTTATAGGCCACAGCTAGAATACTACTGCATGTATTTATTATTGCTTTTTGTGAAAACATTTTGAAATATGCCTTAAATGCTGCACATGCATCACTCCAATATGCAGGCACTTTAATAATATCATATTTAATTTTAAATTATAGCTTTTTTCGCTTTTATTAGTGCTAAATTAAAGCCAATGCCCGCATGTAAATTTAATTAATTTTAATACCACATATTAGATAGTTTTTACGGCATGTTTTTGCACATTGTTTAAATGTTTTGCTTGCTTTATGCATTTTTAATTTCTGCCTAGGTTAAGTTGTTGCCCAAATGAGCTGCCACAGCAGTTATGTGTATTTAAACAGGCCAACAATTAAGGCCAAAACTCGCAGTATTCGGCTTTAATTGTGAGCGCCAAATTGGCAGCTGATTTGGGCAATTGTCTCGCCCCTGTTTAAAAAGCAATTCTCGACTTGGCAGGCTTTTTGCCCACCCACAAATAAAACACACAAAATCATTTAACGAAAGTGCAAAAACCCAACTTTAATTTTCATTTTATTTACATTACTTAATTGGGCTAGAACAAAGAATACAATTTCAAACGCCAAGACAATACAACAATTCACACGAATTTGCAAAAGTTTTTCGGGCACCAAATGCAAACAGTTCACACAGCAGCCAGTGTTGGAAAATACATAAACTACTTACGACTAGAGTAGCACACGCGCTCAACCAAGCTTTAAAAGCCACTTTCTACACTGAAAAAAACCACTCACAAACTGTGAAATGTGTAACACGCCGCTTCGTTTTATATGTATAAGTTACTTAATTTACTTAATTTAATTTAATTTAATTTACTTAAGATATCCTAGTACTTTCTGCTACTTGTACTTTAAGCATTCTGCAAAAGATAAAAAAACTCAAGCGACAGTTTGTCTTGTGAAAAGTGCAGCGACGAGAGCTTATGGTAATCCGTTCAACTCTTTGAGAACCAAGACCAACTCCTAAGTATATGCTAATAGAATACTCGATTCTCCAACTCAACTCATGCATAAAAAAGACTGGTATTTACTAGAGGGTTTAACATTAACAATTTTACTTTAATTTATGACAATATGATGCCAACTCTTTGATTTCGAGCAGTTCGTTAAACGAAAAAAAAAGAAAATAATATGAAAATACTTGAAAGAAAAGCCTACAAATCATCGAGAATGCGATTACTATGCATTTTGTATAGGAGTTTTTTGGTTATGTGCAGGAAATGATCGACTGGATGTCATATCTCTCGGTGGTGGCCACCCTCGGCTTTGTGGTATTCTTCGCCGTGGGACCCGGGTCCATACCCTGGATGATCACGGCAGAGCTATTCTCCACAGGTCCGAGGCCCAGCGCCATGGCCATTGCGGTGCTGGTCAATTGGATGGCCAATTTCGTGGTCGGCATTGGTTTCCCCAGCATGAAGGTGAGCGTAAATAAATGTAAATAAATTACGCAATTAAAAAATATTCAATTCAACTTTACAGTCTTCCCTGGAGAACTATACATTCTTGCCATTTAGCGTATTATTAGCCATATTTTGGATATTCACGTACAAGAAGGTTCCTGAGACCAAGAACAAAACGTTTGAGGAAATTTTGGCGCTCTTCCGTCACAACAACGGCAGGTACGTTGGAAAATTTTAACCTAAAGCTCTAGGCTCTGCACACAGCTCATTGTAACAACTCATAGATAACTAGCTTTAAATGCATTAAAAAATCCCCCAACTCTGAGTGCAGCTTAACTCTATAAACTAACAATTACATATCAAAATAAACCCCCAACTGAATATAGGAATCAAGCCAAAAGCTGTCACTTTCTTTTGTATTAAATACTTGGAAGTTTATTATGCGACTTGCAATTAGAGTCAGCGTCTGATTTGTTCATTTCTCAAATTGTTTTATTTATGTTTATTTTGATGCACATTGTCCTTGCTCAATTGTTTAACAATTAATACAAAACCATGTCCATTCTATGTATGCCAATAAATTAATAAAACTAAAGGACATTTCGAGATAGTAGACTGTACGGGTAAGTTGCATGAACTAAGAGAAACTGAAAACAAACACACAAAAACCAAAACCAAAACAAAAAACAAAACAAAAACAAAACTAAAGCAATGCTCAATGCATAACATTTAAAATAAAAAACATATACTATATTTAAATTGGAAACCGAAGCGTTCTGCTGTCTCTATTTAAACGTAGCTCGTTTGCTGTACTTTATTAGTTCACTCTAAAGCAACTTTATTGTACATTTTAATCGATAAACAAAAAACAAAACAAAACTTAAATAAACAACAATTTAAATTCAATCAAATTCGATGAAAATGATCCAAGTTTCATACATTTTCGGCATGTCTGCTTAACTTTGCCTGTACTACTCGTTACTTTGTTACGACAAAAAATATACAAAACTAATGGCTCTTAACAGCTACTTAATTACGTACAAGTTCATATTTAGTAATTTAAATATCAGTTACTCAACTAAAACCAACTTTAAATACTCTACTACTACTATTCTCTCTTTATATATATACTATATATGCTATATATCATTATCAAATGTGTTTGTAACTCTTTCTAACTGTAACTCTATCTCTCACATCACCCAAAACAAAACCAAAATTGTAATATCAAAATATCAAACTATCCAAATCCAATTTCAATTTCAATTTCGATTTCTTATTCATGCAGCGCCCTTACATCCCTCCGCCCTCAGTCTTTGTCGTCTCTGCTCATTGTTCATACAACCAACTAAATCAATTGGTTTCAAAAGCACCCAAATTTTCAGTGTTCACCCTGCACGACAAACAATAACAACAAACCTATAGATACAACAATTACATGCTACTAACACACACACTCACATACGATATACACATATGATATGCTTAGTCCGCATTTACACGCTGATGTTTTTTCATGCGTTTATCTTTAGAATCATGAAGTTTTTTCATGTAGTTTCTCTTTGGTTTACATATGTTTAGCAACTCATCTGCTATCGATACACATATGTATTATGTTCCTTGTTATCGATAACTCTATAGACAACTTTATAGCTGCTATAAGTTCTTCATGCTATCGATAAAAGCTTTTTTGCTTACATGCAACTCTGTGTTCACAATCAATCGAAATAATAAAATGGGAGAAAAGCTTCATGGGTCATAAAGATTTATCCCTCTACAACTCTTGCCAACAAACGAAAACTGCATGAAAAAGCTGCGTGTAAAAAAGTCAGCGTGTAAATGCGTACTTCCATTTATGTAGTACACAAAACTGATTATGTTTGTCCCCCTAGCGAGGAGGAGAGTGTCAACGACACGGGCAACAGCAACTCCACAGCGGACATTGAGATATCGCAATATGACGCGACTGCAACACGACCCAAAGTGCAATAGAGTCTGCCACGGAGTTTGTCAGTTTGGCAGTTTGTCGCTTTGTCATTCTGCCACTTTGGCAGTGTTGCAAGTTTAATTGGCGTAGTCAATGCTATTGTGATTGCCATTGCCATTTGACATTTCAGTTGCAATCTGTATAGTTCGGAAAAGTCTTTGGATGGGACAAGTTCTGGTTCTGGTTCTTGTTCTTGTTCCTGTTCTTGTTTTGGCAGCACTTGCGATAACTTCAGTTTTAAGTTGATTTTTCCATTTGTTTTAATTTTAAGTTCAATGTCAATCACACGAATTTTGTATTGTTTGTCTTAATAAACTTTTATTTAATTAACCCTCGATTATTTCATTTAACCCACGCGCTTAATAACTTCCAAGCCCAGATGAGACTCTTTCAGCTCAGGTATACGCAAAGTATTTGCGTATTGTCAAGTCTCGAAACTAGTTTTGCAAATTAACTACAATTAAAAATCAAAAAGAAAAATATGCGTTTACACTTAAAACATAATCGTAGAGTGTGCGAATTTCAGGAGTATGCTAAACTGCACAAATAGCTTGGAGCCACAAAGTATGAATTCTGGCATCGAGCATGCCGCATTGATGGTATCTGAGGAGAAGACCCAACATGACTCACGTAAGAATCAAATTCAAAACTAACTGAAAACTAACCAAAAAAATCCAAAAACCAAAAATCAACAGACGAATTCAAATCAAATTTCAACTTATTCGTTATTACTTTCAAAAAGTTTTATTTGTTGTGCAAATTGCTCGTTCAATCCAAAATAATAAAACAAACTAATACACCCACATATGCAAATATATATAACTAACAAAACAGTAACTAATACAAACACAAATACAGTATATACACACTACAAGTAACAATAGTTATAGCCCAACACAACAACAACTACAACTAACCCAAAAAACAGCCTAAAAAGTCAACTCTAGGTAAACTAGGCCGACAAACAAAAAATCTAAAAAAATATATATAGACACATCTACACACACAGACACATACACATACATACCTACTTGTATATACTGCTGCTAGTGCAGTTAAATTGTACTCGTATCGTACACATGTTCAACATGTCGCATTAGTAATTTTTGTGCCCGCCCCGCGTATGCGTAATGTTGATATAGACACCCACACAGACACCTTGAAATTAACCAAAATAATACACAAAATTACGCATAATCATATATATTTTTATGACTAATTAGCAAACATGCCAAAATTATATTTACTTTTCATTTGCCGAATAATATTTCCACTAACATCTCTCTCGCCCTCTATCCGAATGCTTGGCATGAGTCTGCTAGAAATTAATTATAATTTGTCTACTTGTGCATAAATAAATGTTGGCATAAATATGCAATTGATATGTATATAAAATATATTAAATCACAAATGTGAAAATTAATATCAATTAGGCAAATCCACCCATGATTGAATGCCAACAATTGCATATTGCCAGCTGATAAATTATGTTTATAATTACAATTACAACTGCTGCGTTTTAGCGCTTATGCTCTTAGATTTTATTTAAATTAATTTACGCTTATACATTTGAAAAATCAATGGAAATTAAACTGTCTCATGTACTTTATTTTCATACGCATGTTATATATAAATCCAAATTCGAATTCTACCCAAACGCCTAACAATTACATTGGCCAATAACCGTATTGGACAACAATGGGATCTGTACACAACAACAACAACTACAACAATAACTACAACTAAAATACATTTATTTAAACAATCTAACAACTGTATGTAACCAATTGAAATCAACTGAAAATCTGCATGATAAACGAACAACCAATTGCAAACTATCCGAAAATCAATTGAAACAAATGCAAATACTAAAGTCTTTGGTACCACTTCGTTCTCGTTGACGGTTGAAGGCATGGGTCCATATCCGTTAAGCGATAGCACCAATCTCTTGGGTCCAACGTCGAGCAGTTATATGAGCGGCGGGGTCGGAGTCGGCATTTCCGGCTCCTCGGCCTGCTACACCAACTACGGTACAAATATACAAACGCCAGTTCCTAATCGCAAATGCCACTACAATGAGTCCGACTATGGGCCAGATGACAACTTTCGCAGGCACTCGGCGCACGGAAGAATGTCATGTAGGTTAACCCAAAGAGCATCTACTAGTCTACTAGTCTACTACTTCTACTTCACACCAAATCACTCGATAAAACAAAGCCGTATAGCTGCCACGTAAAGCATTTACAAGAAAATGCCGCGAGTGTCGCGTAGAGCACCAAATATTGCACCAAAGCTCAGCTTAATGATAAATGATAAATGATAAACGTAAACAAGTCAACACCTGACTGTAGCTTGACAATTGCTTTAAATATACATATCTATATACATAAATATATTATTTTTATTCGTTTTTATTTTAGTACGCAAGTGAACGCGAACTTGGGACCAACTTAAGTAAACAAATTCCAAACCAACAATTGGCTAAGTAAACCATTATCAGATACACGGCGCACACAGCGCCTAAAAGTACACTACGAAAACTGAACAAGTACACTGCGAAAAAATACACACATTCTACAGCAATTTTAGCGTTTTAAACTTGCTGTAAAAATGTTTCCTCAGCCACACTTCATCAATTCCTAAAACATTCCACAACTGATCATACTTTGCTTTTGTTTTTTAGAGTGCATGAGTTCTATTTATATCTCAAACTGCTTGAAGCATGTACTTTTTGCATGAACTGTTGACCAGCATAAACAACAAACTAAATTCTAAAAAAAATTAAACACAAAAACAAGAAACCCACACTGAATATTGCCTTTTTGATGTATGGCTTAATTAACTGCTGTTTTTTTTATGATTTTTTGTTGTTTTTGGTTTGTTGTTTTCTTTTCTTTGGGCTACTCGCTTTTTACCGTAGCTGCATCCGAGCGATTTTTAGACGGCGGCCGAAGTACACACCAGGGCCGGAGCGCTGCCTCTGCGCCCCATCACCTTCGTCAGCAAGCACCTGTCTGCCCGAACAGCGGGCCTTGACTGAGGAACGCCTCACCTCCTGAAACTGCCAGTGTGCGCTCCACGAGCTGCGCTGAGGAGCCGCAGCCGCAGCCGCAGCCACAGCAACTGCCCAACCCCTCCTCCCAATCCCAGCCACAGCCCCGCTACACCCAGCACGAATACCAGCACTTCAGCTACGACAAGGAGCTCGTATGTGATCAAGCCGCTCCCCAACCCAGCCACGAGCCCTCACTTACCTCAACAGTTGCACCACACTGCCATGCCACGCAGCGGAAGCACAGCCACAGCCACAGTCCGCACCACAGTCGCCACACCTCGCCGCACAGCCACCACTCGCATCTGAGTCAGGGACAGGGGCAGGTGCAGAGGGAGCCACCCAAATCCCAGTCCCAGTCGCACGCCCATCATCATCACTATCGCCGTAGGCGTCGGCAGCACAGCGTCGCCGCTGTTGGAGGCAGCGGCAGCCTGCCCGGCGCCCACACCCCGCACTCCTCCTCCGCCAACCACTCACGCCACGTCTGCGGCAGCCGACGCCATCGCTCTTGCAACGCCATCAACGCCTGCCAGGACGTGGCCTGCGCCGACCGCGAGGTGCAGGAGATCATGGTGCGCAAGTCCTGCTGCAGCGCCTCGCGCACCGAGCTGGCGCAGTATTTCGCAGAGGATCTGTACGGCTCCTCGTCGCGCAGGCCCAGCTCGTGCTGCACCAGCTCCGACTACTGCTATCAGACGGACTCCACCAGCCTGTACGGCTCGCGCTCCTCGCTCAGCCGCAACAACTCCATCAAGTCCGCCTCGGCTGCCATGCGGAAGCAGCAGCGCCTGCAGGCGCGTCAGCCCAGCTACACGTCCATCTCGCTGCGTGCGCTGAACGCCAGCAGACCCAGCAGCCAGCTGGGCTCGCTCACCTCCATATTCGACAGGGCCAAGCAGATTGCCGCCGAGCAGCAGCTGCCGCCGGAGCGCCAGTCCTCGCACGGCTCCACGCTGGAGCGGCAGAGCTCGAAGGGCGCGCTGAGCAGTGAGCAGCTGCCGGAGTACGCGTGCTCGCCCTCTCCGATACGCTGGAGCTTTTTGGCGGACGGCAAGTCGCCCACGGAGCTGGAGCAGTGCGAGGGCGCTGTGGGGGGCGCGGCGGAGGCGGTGGATAAGGTGGATGCCTGGCACATGCCGGAAACGGAAATGAAGCCATGCCGGAAGCTGACGAGCAGCGTGGAGGCGGGCAGCTGGAAAAGCGCACTGTACGATGAGGGGCCGAGCACATCGGCGGCGGCCAGGAAGCGTAGGGGCAGCAACTATCACTGCGAGTTCGAAGAGTCGACGACGGTGCTGTTCCATCAGGATCAGGAGGGCGAGCCGTTCAACAACTGCTGCAACAACTACATACAGTGCAACACGTATCTGGATCAGGATCTGCAGATAACCAGCGAGGACATACAGCAGTATCTGTCCAAGGGCAATCCCAACATCGGCGACGTGCTCAACAACTCCAAGAACTATCCCTTCCAGCCCAGCAATGCGCTCGAGTTTCAGTACAAGAACAACTTCCAGCAGGGCAGCAACACCGCCAACAACAACACCAACACCACCAACACCGCCTCCAGCGACGCCGGCGAGTGTTTCCAGCGCTACGAGCGCAGCTACCACAACAGCAAGGAGACGAATCTCAATCAGAATTCCGCCGCAGAGCCGCTCTCGCCCAGCCACATCAATCTGTCCAGCAGCAGCAACAACATCAACATCGTGTTCAACAGCAGCCAGGAGCGCAACGCCAACGAGGTGAAGTTCATCAACAACCGAGCGGGGGAGCGAGACGCCGACCCCCTGGTCAGCTCGGAGGCGCATCACGCCGGCTATCTGCCCTACACCTATCCCAGCTATGATTACACGAACATGTCGGGCAATACGCACTTTGAGAAGTCGCTGGGCATCGATGAGCTGCCCAGGGAGTTTGCTGGCGCCCATCTAGATGGCGGCGGCTCCACCACCAGTGAGCATTCATCCTCGCTGCACTTTGACTCCTTCGATGCCGCCTCGGAGCACAATCTCCTATCCCAACCCATGTCGCCTGGTTCGCCAGCCTCGGTGTCGGCATCGGTGAATCCAGCTGGCGATGGTTATCTGCATCTGCACCATGCACACCTTGAACACCAGCAGCAGCAGCATCAGCAGCAGCAGCAATATCATGCACCACACTCGCGTGCACATCCGCATCCGCATTCGCACCCACACAGCCACGCCCATGTCCATGCCCATCGCACCCACAGCACGCAGCCATTTGGCACCACTCACGACCTGGCCGAGGAGCAGTTCCGGCTGGGCAATGCCTTCAAGAAGGTGCGCAAGCGAGCACGCAAATACACAGATTTCCTCAGGAAGAAGTGAGTGCTAATAGTCGTGTATACCCGCTCCCCATTCCCACTGTAGATTCGCCCTACTTTGGACGAAAATATGTGGTCGTATCAAAGACGCAGCCGCGACGCTCGCAAAGCCTGGATGAGGATTAGCCGTGGCTGCCATTTTTAGCGCGTACACTACGACAAGCAATAACACACACGCACACAAACACACAAACAAAATGGCGTTATTTATGAAAAGAAAAACAAACAACTTCAACTAAATTTGTACACTGCCAAAAACGAAAAAGTTTCAAATTAATACGTTATTTATTTGAGGTAAGCCAAAGGGTTCAATGCGATACACACACAGATACACACACACACACACCTTACATACGGAGCCAGCTACAAATGCACAACAATAACAACAACAACAAGAAGAAGGAGCAGAAGAAGAAGAAACAAGCATAACAACGACTATTTTAAAATATAACTAAGCTAACAGTGCGTATACTTGATAAGCATGAACATTTGTATATTCCCTAAAGGTTAAGAACAGGTTTTGAATTTGCATATTTAAATTACGAATTAAAGCAGAAAACAAAGCGAATAATAATAATTACCACAACTAACCAAGCATAGTTCTAACTTTAAATATTTATAAGAAGTGAGCGCTACACGATTTAGAGTTTCAGCAACTGCAGCTAAAAAACTAAAAACACAAAAATTATATAGAATATTAACTAACTGAAGCAAGAAAAAACAGAAATAAATTAATTAACAATTTCAAAACCCAATTGAAACATATGAAAGAACAACAACTGTAGCTGACACATAAAATGCAAAATTATTGAGCATTCCACTTAAACTGTAATTACAACTAATATTAATTATAATTATAATAATTATATACTTAGCATAGGCAGCTGTTTTTTCATTTGTTTATTTTTTCTATTTAAATTTATGTAATATTTTATATGCGCGTTTTTTATGGTTGAAGTTGAACAAGTTTCATCAGGGACTGCTTGCAATTTATGTATAAGCAATAAGCCATTTTGCTCAATGTTTAATTCGATTTAAAAGTTTATATAAATTATATTAATTTAACTGATTAGAAAACTAATTTGAATGATTAGGCTCTTTTACTGTTTGGCAAATTGATTTGTTTGCATTGATCCCAACAACTGTCTTCCAATTGTAATTTATAGTAAAATTCTACTTTGAATTTTCTTTTAAGATAAACTAAATACACACACACGTACATATATATATACAAATATATATATATAGTATATATAATTTCGATAAATTAATTAAATCGAACGTACCTTGCGTGACAGAAATAAATAAATATTAGTAAGCGAAAGACGAATGACAAGTGTAAATAGATTGCTGTTAATTAATCATTAAATTAAACTTAATTTACACGAGAAGAGCGTACACTTAAATAAATTACGAAAATTAATTAAATATAATTTGTAGTTATTAGCTGAAATCATTAAACATAGTAAACCGAAATAATAAATATAAATGCACTGCCAAAAAAAGGTTTTATGTGAAACAACAAAACAAAATAGATTCAACAAACCGTAAATAAATATAAATAAATAAATAACTATAAATGAATAACAAATATTAACTAAAATATATAAAACAATTGAAAACCGAATACTGCTGTAAATATAAGAATGAATACATATAGAAAATCATAGACATTTTTTAATGGCACATTAATTAACGAGGAGCATGCAATTTGCAGATTTTTTACATTATTTTAATGAACTAAGTAAAACAATAATGTGTTTAATGTGAATTCTCATTAACAAAGAAACCATTTAACAAATTAACAAACAAATGAAGCCGCGCGGCAGCGCTTTCGTAACAAAATCAAAAGGGAAAATGTTAACATTACATCAAGTTTACAATAAAAAAAATAAATCAATCAATAAAACCAACTCGAGCGATCTAGTCGAGTGTTCTCGACTACGTTTTGCCTTGTAACCGTGAAGGACAAATCTTAATTTCATTTTAAATTAATTTAAACTTTTTTTGATTTAATTTTGTTTCAAATTTTGAGATATTTGCGTATAGTTCTTTATTTAGCTATTATACGAACTCTTATATTATGAATTCTTCTTTATCTTAAAGATTTTACAATTTCTGCTCACTTATACATTTCTGGAAATACAAGAATATGCCCGGAAACCATTTTATAAATAACCTTATTTCAAAACCCTTCAGTCAGTAACTAATTCTTTGAGCTAAGAATTTCAACTTTTAATTTATTTATTTATTCAATATTGATATTCAACACTAGACCTGACTAGGGATTTTGGCTGTCTTAAATTTTAAATGTATATTTAGTTATTTTCTTTCTACTGTTATTTATTTGTATTTAATTTAATTTGTACCTGGTATGAAAACTCCAAAAAGCGCAAAAGGACTAGAACACGATGTTAACTGGTTGTGAGTTTGAGTTGATAGACAGCTGAGATACCCTCGATTCGGGATGTATCTGGGCTGCATATCATTTGAGCCGAACTAGTCTAATATTGTATGGATTATTCTAAATGTAAATATTGCCACTAACTAAGTTAATTAATGCCCATAACCGTTAATATATATAGACACACACACACACAGAAGCCACAAGTAAAGAATTAACTATGCAATTTAACGAAATTAGTTGATAACTCAATAAATGCAAATTAATGAAACATACAATTTTAATGTTCACAAAATACAAAGGAAAAACTAAAAGGATTAACTAACTAAAGATAAAAATAAAAGGATTTATGATAATCAAACATACAGTTAAATGCAAAGCAACAACTAACAGCAACAATTAGACAAAAGCGTAATAAACAATACGAGAGCCGTTGAAATTATTTAACAACATAAAACCAAATAATACAATCGATCTATTGACAACAAACAGACAAACAAACAAACAAATTCGCTTTTCTTTTTTACAAGTTTTTTATAGCATTTGTAATATGATTTACAAGCACCCGCAGTAAGCAGTATGTTCAACAATATATCGTTGTGTACATAAATAGTTAAATTATGCATAAAGACGAGAGTTATGTTAAGTAATCGAATACATCTAAAGGTGAATTATTGCACACACAGCAGACACTCGAATTAGGGCGATGAGTTTTGGGTTAAACACTGACGAGTAAAAGTTAAAACAAGAAGGCAATGAATATAATAATTATCTATTAATGATATACAACAATAAACTTGAACTTAGGTATATACATAATTATGAATTTAAATTATTTTTAGCAAAACGAGATTGAGGTACATGAATGATAATGATCATGATGATGATGATGATGATGATAAAGATGAGAATACCAATATTGAATTAAAAAAGCAAATTTCAAAATGAGAAGCAACACTTATTGGAATTAAATTGATGAAATAAGTAAAATAATTGCTCAATTTAGCAAAGAGTATAAATAAAGAATTATACGTTAAGTAATAATTTCAAAACCAATGCATTTTTTATTGAGTAACACTCATAAAAAGGTAAGTAGTTAGCATATATTAATATTATTTTATTTTCGTTCTTACTCTACTTTGATACATTTTCATTGTTTGATACACATATTTCTTTTAAAATAAATTATGAATAAGAAGGTCTTCTTGATCGTCTTTTGAAATTCAGATTAAGCGAAACTGTAAACAATATAAAGGAGCTTTAAATCAAGACATTTCGGTGAGGAAACCCAAAAAAGGTTTTAGTGGCTTACCATCTCCAATGTTTGGGTTATTTCCGATCTGCAATTTTAAGAGATATACCGGATTTGGTATTTAGGCTGTCCTGCGCATCCAAAAGATCGCGATGACAGCAATCGGAACATAATGCATTTGGCGGTGAAAGGTAGGCGTGCCACTCAGACTACAATCACATATTGGTGCACAATATTCACACAATTGCTTTTCGTCGTGGTTATATTTATCGTAAAATACCTTGGTATTGGCGACTACATTGCATCCGCGTAAAAACTTCTGAACGCAAAGAAAGTCATCCAGAACGCCTGCAAAAATATATTTGAATATAAGCGAAAACGTAAGCAAGTCAGTTGTTATTTTTGTCGATCAAAAATAAGTGTAGCAATGTGTAAGCAATGGTAAGATCTACTTAAATACCCTCAATTGTATGATTATCTTGCAAACACGCGTCTGCTAAATCGTACGAAAGTTTCCCGTCTTTTATAGGAACTACTTTTGCCACATCGGCAGCAGAACCGTTCGTTATTCTGTTGTTTTTAAACAGGCATGAAAAACTATGGTAGTTTTCGCATGTGGCACACACGTGAACCTGAGCATCTATATCTGAAATTTTTAAATTGCAATGACCAGTTCTTGATGGATGTAAGCCAACAAACCTCTTACCGAGCTCCATATTAAACAAATGACTAAGGACAACGGCAAAATGTTAGAAAACATGATTCTAAGACAGAAAGTTTGCACTTGTTATTTAACGATTTTTAAAATATGTACTCCAAACGAAATGTGGCATTTAAAACTATGATCTATATTTCAAAACATAGCTTAAATTTCAACAGAAATAAAGTGGAAAGGCGACAATTAGACACAACCCTGCACCTTTATTTTTGTAGGAAACATACTTCTTTAGGAGTCCTTAGTCCAACGAAGCTACTCGATTTCATTCGAGATATTGGACTAATGGACGTGCTTTAGGTTCAGCAGGGGATTCAATAGATCTTTCAGGTAGCAGTACACTAGCTCCCCAATAATAATAATAATAATACTTATTTAATAAATTTGGGGCCTATTAATTGTTTTCTGTGTGCTTTTATGAGATTTTTATTTTATTTTTAATTAATACTATTTTCATAGCCTTTTAGCGCTGCCGTTCAGGCTAATAATTGATAACAAGTCAGCGTATTTTATGTAAATATATAAATATTTGTTAGTTTTCGATGCTGGAAATAAGCTCATCTCCTTTGTAACATTTGGGCGAAATCGAAAATAGGAATGTGCATTTTTATCGATAAGTTTGGCGGGTATTTATCGCCACTCCCTGGATAGTTTTTCAGTTTTCCCACCACAACGTGGACTGCGCATGTCCAGGATACGTCAAAGGCTCGCCACTGACAGCGTGGGCTAGCCTCAAGTGTATATACCTCGAGTGGATGTGCAGCACAGGAAAACCCTGAACAAAAATGAAAATTTGAAGTGAAGAAAGGAATATGTTGGCTGCACTGCGTCGCAAATTTCGCCTAGGGATGCAGCGTACCGTACTAATCGCAGTGCTGCTGGCGGTGGGCCTCTTCAGCTACGCTTTTCTCAATCTATCCTTCTGCTTCAAGCTCATGTCCCACAGAAGCCTCACGCACATGGTGGGTGTCGAGTCAGAAATAATTCTCCATAGTTTCAATATCCTCCATTTGCAGTGTAAAAAGTATGAGCATCACGAGTACAGCGGATCGCTTTGCGAGGAGCTCTGCGGCAGTCAGTCGAGTTTCAACAACTTTCAGTGTCCGCTGAACGACATGAAAACCATTCTGTTTACGGCGGAGAAAAATGGCGATTTGTATGCGGTGAAGGTAGGTCAGTTTGGCAGTAGCCATTGGGTCGCCTTGACTACCGTTTTGTTGTATTGCCTTCCACTGCAGCTGGCGAAGCACAATGACGACGACTTGAGCTGGACGAACAGCAAGGGCGAAGCCATTTATCCCAAAATCGAAGAGTTTCACGAGATCGTCAAGCTGCACATAATACTGGCCTACAACGTCACCTTGGACGATAATATGGTAAGCAGATGATTGCAAATACCCTGTATGTCTGCGCATACCCTGTATGTCTGCTTAAACGCTTAGATCTCAGCAACTATAAGAGCTAAGACAAGAACAAGTTTATTTCAAATTTTGGATGCCATACCCACTTGGCCCAAAAATCGATAAAACCCTTACATCTTTTACAACCATACATAGGAGGTTCTTATTTAAAATAAATGTTCTCTGTCATCATATTAATCTACACTGAAAAGCGCATTGCAATCGATTAATAAACACAGAAGTTATTAAGGAAACAATATTGCATGCTTTGTCTAGAAGCCAAGAAACAGTGATTTAGAAGAAAAGAAAAAGTAATAAGCAGCGTTGCAGCAATGCGTATGATGTTCAAAAGTATTTTGCACTGTATTCTACAGTCTGTTATGTTCGACTATATCCTTACCGAATTTCTATAACATATTCAACTGCAGATACGTGCGCTGGTCAATCAGGAAATCGCCGATAACAATTCACAGCAAATGGTGAGCTTCTGGCGTTTGTTCAAGGATAACAACTATATGATGGGCAAGCTCTTCGATGAGGAGTCGGTGTTCCCAGCGGTGCTCGGCTCCTGCGGACCCTACTATGCCACCGAAGGTCTGGAGATTGTGCAGGCCAATCCCAGCATCATACAATATCTGTAGGTATCAAATTCATCGTTAACGATGCACAATAATCGATTATTTTGTTTCAAAAAGCAATATAATTCAAGAGATAAATCGTATATATCCTATAAATTGCTAATATAATTAATCAATTCGAAGAGCAAAAATAATACAATACAAAATAGCTAAAAAATTAATTTCAATTCGATATAAAAAAGTATTACCCAACTATTCCGAAACTTGAAAAAAAACTCGATTTTTAGCTCGTGATTTAGGCACATACTGTACTTTTTTCCTCGATTAATAATCGCACGGTTTCAACGCACCATGCTAATTAATATTCGATCATTTATCGATTATTTGCCTTCTGTTTCGATTCAATGCGTTTACAAATCGCTTACTTTCGCTAACCGATTATTTGCATCGATTATTTAGATTTTTAACTAATTAGCTCCATTATTTGCATCTCGTAGCGCCTCCAATCGCCAGCAGCGCCTGAAGCACGCCCTCAACATCATGGAGTACCTCTTCCGCCTGGAGGAGATGAAGCCGGAGCCGCTGCGCATGTGCAAGATGCAGGTGAACCGGTTCGGCCTCACCCCCGACCGCCGCCTCAAGTACCAGACGGCGGAGCACGTGTACGTGGAGAGCCAGCTGGACAAGCGCATGTCGAACGGCGTCAAGTGCCACGCCCACCAGGACTGCAGCTTCCACTCCTGCCGCGGCCTCTGCGACGCGGAGCGCCAGGCCTGCACCCACGTGCAGCAGAACAACAACTTCCAGATCTACTGCGAGCACGTGCTCCTGGGCAGCGGCACCTTTCAGCCGGGTTTATTGAGCGGTATTCGCCTTCCGAGATCCCTGCAGAAGCTGGTCAAGATGTGCATTGCGCCGCCCAAGGAGCAGCAGCTGCCGGGACGCCGCTTGGCGCCCAACTTACAACTGGCCTTGAGGCTGTACAATGAATTGAAGCAATTGCCGCAGGCCGTCATCACGGCCTCCGGGGCGGATGTGGAGCCGGTGGCAGGGGCGGAGCCGGAGGCGCCTCGGCTGAGGCAACGTGGAGGCGTTTAGGATACACACTTATACCCGTAACTAGTGTTGGCAAAATATTCGATAGTTATCAATCAGTATTACAATCGATTAATCGATGCAACCAATTGGACTGTCCGATAGCCGATATTCAAGAAAACACACGTATCATCCGAATGACGAACCATATCTGAATCATAAACTACTTCATCCAAATGGCGAACCACTTCATCTAAATTAACCACTTTAGCCATGTGAAGAACCGCTTCATTCAAATGACCAACCACTTCATCTAAATGACGAATCATATCCTAATCATAAACCACTTCATCCAAATGGTGAACTACTTCATCTAAATTAACCACTTTAGCCATGTGACGAACAGCTTCATTCAAATGACCAACCACTTCATCTAAATGACGAACCACACAAAATGAGCTCAAATTTTACGCTCGTGGATATCGGCTATGAAATCGAATGTAAGCACATAATTTTAAAAGCGTTGACTGGGATTTGAAGGGAATAAAAATTCTAGTATGAACTACATTTTCGATTGTGTTAGTTGTAATAAGTATCATCTTGTTATCATAACTTTATCCATCCATTTGTACTGCTACCAAAACGTTCTCCTCTGTGAATTTACAAATGTTTTAGAACTACATGCCTATGCTCATATGTTAATCGATTACTATCGATGTCTTGCCAACACTGCCCGTAACCATACATATGTAGTTGAATTGCTGCAGACTCGCTCAAAGAACTCTAGCATTTTTACAGAAGTTAGTTTTAATTAATACAAAAATATTTGTAGTATTTAACATAAATAAAAGATTTTTAATACATACATGAGAAAGCGGCGTTCGTTTTTGTTTTACTTTTGGTTTTTATTTTATTTTCATTGTCGTAAATCATGATTAGCCTGCAATGTCTGCAAACCAAAAGAGAATTTCGAAGTTCGAATTTCGAATTTCGACTGAATTATTGAATATTGAATCGATAATTGTCTGTTTGAGCGTTAAAACTTGAATTAAAATTCGTTTGATGTTCGCGAGTGCCCAAAGTGTGTGTCCAAAAGAGGTATACATAAAAGTGTTGATTAGCTTTTATCACATTGACATTTGAAGTTATTCTTTATGTTTATTTGTTGTTTGTTTGTTTGTTGTTGTCTTGTTTGTTTGTTGAAAAGTACAGCGTGCACATACATATCATATTGTAGGTTCAATTAGTTGCGCCCTTAGTAATTTTAAAACTCCTAATTATTACAATAAGTTAACGTTGGCTCAAACGGTATAACTCGACTTTGTGTTTTGTTTATACAATTTGTTGATAGGCAACTTTAGTTAGTTCGATTAGTTCTCTAGGGGTTTCTACTTCTTTAACTGTGGCAGATTTCGAACGAAGTTCTTTCGTTGATGTTTATTTTGATATAGTATTCTTTTGCTTGTTTTCTGCTGTTTGTTGGTTTGTTTGTTTGTTTGTTTGTTTGTTACTAATTACACATTAAATTTGTTAATGTTTCGGCCGCTTAGCATAGTAAATAAATTTTTAGCGCTTCGTTAAAGCCATTTCCAATTGTTTATTACAATTATCAAGATGTGTTTGGTTGTTTCTCGTAAATTATAAAAAAGAGTAGAAAAATCTAATAGATATTATAATTTTTGTTAGTACACAATTCTCGTTTTGGTTTTGTTTTTTTTTTGTGTTTTTTTTTATGCAAAAAGTGCCCTATGCGCTCAAAAATTATTATATGTACGTTGCAAAGTTGTAGATTTTGTTGCTCGTTTCTCGTTTGTTAATTTAGTTGTTGTTTAAGGTTAAGGTTTAGATTTAGATTTAGTTTTACATCTATCATTTATAATTTTCGTTTAAATATGCATTCTCTTATTTAAAGTACACAGATTTCTTCAATGTAATCTCTAGTAAAAACATATATGAAGCTTTCCACTTAAACTAAGGTCGAAAGGTAACCGCAAGCTGAGGAGGCTAAATGAATTCAACGTATCCGAAAGGTGAAATAACTGCCTGTCTCTAATCGTAAATTGGTTAAATGTCAAAACAATGAGTGTGTGAGTGTGAGTGTGAGTGTATGTGTAAATGAAGGCGTACGCGTATGAGTGATCGTGATCGTGATCCTGATGCTGATCGTGATATTCCTGCTGTAGCTGAACCTATGCAGTTGTAGGCGATGCAGCCGCAGAGGCTGCGTTGGTCAGTATGGGCGGATGCGTGGCATTCACCACCAGACCAGGCGTATTGGCGTTCTCCAGCGTCCTCGAGTGCTGCAGCTGCATCAGATAATGCTGCTGCGTGGGCTTGTGCAGCGCCAGCTGCGACAGGGCGTCGTCAATCGTGAACCACTGGCGCTTGCGGCCAATGCTGCGCGAATCCTCCCATTCATCCAGCTCCTGGGTAACATTCATGACAAACACCTCCGTGCGATGCATGTGATCGTTGTTCTAGAAGATACAAATAGGTATTATTATATGTATGTACATATGCATGTAATTGTAATGTTGGCAAAATAATCCGACCTTCGATAAATTGAAAAAGGTAATTTAAAAATATTCTGTTAAGTCTGCAATTAATTCTATTAGATTTAAATACGAAACGTATCGATGACTACAAACAAGAATGCAGTTTATTAAATTTTACTAATTTTATGCATATTGCTAATCGATAACACTATCGACTAATCGAGGGAAAATAACTTAACTGATCAGCGCTTAATGCAGGACGTGTTGTTCAAGATAAATTAATATGGTTGTAAAGTCTGATAGTATATTAAATTTAAGTAGTATAATCTATCGATACTGATACGATATTGTGTTATCCATATCGATAAAACTCAAATAATATAATAATAATTAGAATAAAATTAATACGATAATAATAATAAAAGAAACTACCATATTTAAAAAGGCTTAGTGATTAAGAAAGCTCTATATTCTCTAAGTTAGCTAGGTAGATATATATTTTTGATAATATGCCAAATATTTGGTTTATGTTAACCGATTAGTCGATTATAATCAATAGTAGATACTATCGATATTTTGCTAAAACGCACCTCGAAGACGCCCAAACAACGGCCCAGATCGCCCACGACGCCAGCCTCCTCCATCACCTCTCGCATGGCAGTGACTGAGGGCTCCTCCTCGGGCTCAACCCCGCCACCAGGCACTATCCACAATTCCGGACGACGCGAGGAAGTCACCAGCAGCACCTGTAATAGATCAAGTTGTATTATACAGATTTCATTGGAGAAGTTAGGAATGCATCTTGGGTTCACTTAACGATACTCCCCAAAGGGCCAATGGTAATAAAGAAATATTTTTATTATAAATATTGTAATTTCTGGAAGTGGGGAATAATCGCTAATTAATTCAATACATAAAGTTAGGCCATAAGGATTAAATAGAACATTTCCTTGAGCTTAAATGTGCCACATTTCTGCTTAAATTTCAAATGTTTTCTAAATGTGACGCTTAACACTTTCTACCCGGCGCATTTTTTCCTTGTTGCTAAACATCGTTGTTTGTTGTTCCAAGTTATTTGTTTAACGGAACTTTTCTATAAATTTTTAATTCCTAATCTATTTTATGTTATTTCTTTCTAGTATGGCTTTTCTAGAATGTCTCTTTCTAATATGATTTTTGAATTAAAAGTATAAACATTTGTGGACCAGCGCAGGCCCGTGGACCACCGGTGGTCCACGCCGGATAGAACGTGTTAAAGATCGTCCTTAAAGGTCAACCAAATGGTTTTACGAGATTAGTCACAAAACAAAAACCCTTTTTTGAGACGGACGTAACCGACAGTAGTAGATCCCGTACTTTGTGATTCCAAAGTCACTGCCATCACACCCCAACTCTTGCCGCCTCCCGATAGCCACTAGCAGGCGACTTGATCGCTTACCACTGTTTCTTTCTGTCGCTTTCTGTTTGGTGGGAATTGATAAAGAGAGAGCAACAGCGCAGCCCGCATTTCCTATAAATACTGCTGCTGCAGTGCTGCTAATCACAGTGTGTGGTTGCAGTCGTGTGGTGCAGACGTGTGGAGGGAGTTTAAGTGGCAAGTGCGCTCATTATAATAAGCAGGAGGCAGAAATTGACTGCTATGGAGTTTGATGTGAAGGAAACTGTTATGAACCTCCGGATATTTTGTACTGTATGAGCAATAAATGGATTACGTTTTCGCTAGCTCTCGCTGCCCAACTCTTGCTGGCCCAGGTCTCGTTGGCCGAACTCTCGCTGCCTAACTTTTTCTGATTCAACTTCCGCTGGAGAACCTGTACTTTGTACAAGCGGCATACCCCTCCTTTGCCTAGTCGAGCAAATTGTCTGTTACATATCTTCGCTGTATCTAATCGTTATGAAATACACAGCAAAGAATGTCATAAGCTAAGAATATGGCAAATTACAAAGCAGTAACCTTAAAAGCTGCTGTGGTTATGTTGGTGAACTAAATGAAACTTGAACTGCTTAACGCTTGGGAGAACCTAACGACCAAAAAATGTGCCTCTAGCTTTTATAGTTTATACAGACGGACATTGCTATATCGACTCAGCTCTTAGTTGTACTTTCTCAAGGTACAGGGTCTAAAAATAAACATATTTAAATATTAATAATAAATATATTTTATATATTACTATATTTAAATTAATCTTGCTTTGTCTATTTTCTGTTCATAATTTGGCTTTTCCCAATCTGGCGTTCGTTCTTCTCTTGACAATGACGGCTGATTTGGGCGCTCTCTCTTGAGTCCGTCGTTTCCCTAAACTCACCTCCGCCTCGTTCTCGGAGCGCACGCAGATGCAGGCGGCGCGTCTCCTGAAGCCATCCTTATCATAGATGCGCGTAGAGTTGGGCTTCTCCTTGACCATCTGAAAGGCAGAATAATACTGTTAAGCGGGGCGATCGATCGATAGTATAAAAATAAACACAAATTACAAACTGCAAAATAGAAACAAAATAATACAAATATATAGGCGAACACCGAAAGAAGTGATAAGGCGCGGGCGTTATATTTCTTGATGTTTTATCATTCTGTTGCCGTCGCGTTTAATTTGAATGTGCGCGCACATGAGAACCGTGATTCCGTCTTATCAGACATATGATTGAGAGGCCGCTGCAGCGCCGGCTTATCAGCGAGTGATACACACAAAGGCAAATTATACGATCAGTGTTGAGGGTTTATTGTTGAAAAAGGCTAGGTGTTATTAGCATATATCGATTAAAATCGATATTCATTCAGCGATATTTCAAGCATATATCAATAACTATCGATAATATCGTAATAAATTGTAGATAATTAATTTCAACAAAAACAAAGCAATTAAATTATTTTAATTCTTCAATTATTGAAATAAAGCGTATAAAAAACAGAGTAATATTTGCAAGCTACAGATTATTTAAATTCTTAACTATTTCAATTTGTTACAAATAGAAATATTTTCAAACGTAACACCTTAAACCAAAGCAATATTTTCGATAAGCGGAAATACCTTTTCGATATCACCTGCAAAATTCAATATTACATTGAATTTATTTTGAAAAAAAAAGAAAAGAAAATTTCCGCTTTTCCAGTTTTGTTAAAGCTCTTTAAAACAGTGATGACGATCAAAACGAAGTTTAAGCAAACATCTGCAGCTGGAACTGCAGTTTGAGCTGGAACTGGAACTGGAACTGGAACCGAAGCTTACCTTGGTGTTTTGTTGGCTGTCTCTTTAGGCACTTGAAACAGAGAGAGCGAGACAAAGACGCTCTGCTCTCCTCTCTCCACTCTTCACTCTCCGTTCTCTTGCTTGCTCGCTCTACGAGCTGCGTCTCTCGCTTTTCCCTCTGCGTACGCAACAAGTGTGCGTGTGCGTGCGTATGTGTGTGTGTGTGTTGCTCTTTTGTTTTTGCTTTGCACTGCGTCAGCTGCAGATGGGATCGGTGGAGGGGGAAGGGGCAGCCGGTCTCGTGCCGCTTTCGCAGGTGCTTCTTGTCGGCTGCTGCGTCACAGCCAGCGCTTGTCGTAGTGTGCGTTGCGTCTCCTGTACGTGTGACAGCGAGAATGTGTGTGTGTGTGTGTGCGGTTGTTGTTTTTGTTGGTGTTGTGTGGTGAAGTAAAAACGAAGAAGGAGAAAAAAAGAACTGCGCGTCGAATGGTGGAAAAGAGATGCGGGGAAAGGCGAGAGCGGGGGAAAACTTGTTGAAATTAAAACGAGAGCAAGAATGAAAAGGAAATAAAGCGCAGACAGGGCAGAATTATTTAACTAATTTGCAGCGGGTGCATGTTGTTGCTTTTGTTTTGCTTTTGTTGTTGGTGTTGTTGTTGCTGTGTACCGATTGCGTTTTCGGCTTTTCTCTTTGTCTCTGTCTCTGTCTGTCGGTGTCTCCGTCCCTGTCTAGTCGTGTCGTGTCTTGTCTGTAGCTTGTTGTTTGTTGCTTTTCACGCGTTTGTTGCAATCGAGGCTCAGCTGGGCCTTATCTCAGCACGCAACAGAAACGGAAACATGCGTTTTCCATTTTCTCGCTCCGAACACGCCCCGAAATTGCCTGGAATCGCCGCCCCTGGGCCGACGCACACACACACACGTCGCAACTGTAAACGGCGCTGATCGATTGTCGCGTCTTCGGCGGCTTCTGTGGCTTCTCGCAGTCCACAATTCGAGTTCACAATTATAACAATTTCACGAATGTTGCATCGGCGAATAGCTCCGCAAAGAGAACGGCGAAAAACAGTGTGGCCGCCCTCTGCATGCCCAAAAAGACCACATTGCGCGTGCACTTGAGATAGTTGGCAACAGTGCTTGGTGTGCTGGTTGGCAACACGCACAGCTGACTAAGCAGCAAAGACAACAGATGGCGCCAGCGCACTTGGCGCGAGTTGGCAGTCGAATTCAAATTCACTTATATTCAATTTATAATTAATCTGTGTATTTTGTTTATCCATTTTAATCTACAATAATCTAATATGATTTATCAATTTATGGTTGTCATGACAATGCAAGTACAACAGATGGCGAAATTTACACCTTAAATGAAATTTATAGTTCATCGTCGATTATTAATCTATTTTGTAATTATCAAGACGCACATCGCAAATAACAATTACAATTTTTCTTGTTAAATAAAATTAATATAAATATAAATCTATTATTATATATCTAATTTGCGGTTGGCAAGACGCACAGTTGACTGTGCGTGTGTGCAAATACAACAGATGGCGCCAGCGATTTGGCGCGCATTGACATTAAAATTCAAAATTCAAATTAAACTGTTGCTATAAAATGGAATTAATAATTAATTTGTTACTATTAAACCAGTTGGTGAATAAATAAATAATTAAAGCTTGTCAAATGGCTGCAAAAGGCACAAAAAGCATCGTCATGTTATTTGAGACAGTGCCAAAAAAGCCAGCAGCAATGATAGGGCAGGGGAAAGCGTTAGAGGGGCGGGTACACTTTATAGCCAAGGCGGACGCCATGCCATAAATTTGCTTTGCATTTGTTTCAGTTACTGCGCGGGGGGTGTGGCAGGTTGGGGGGCGGTTGCTGCCCCAGCATTTTAGTCGTAAGCTCTTAATGCAACTACTTAGCACAGGGATGCCGAATACGATTGCGCCTAGCCAGGGATGGGAAGACAGTGTTGCCCACTTGGCCTTTTTCCGGACAGAATTTTGATGTTTTTAACGACTTTAATTCGAATTATAACTACAATTATTACAAATACCATAAAATTGAAACTGATTAACTTATGACTTATACAGAATTCTGCATCAATTCATATGATAATGGATTAAGAAATTCATTTAAGTATATATAATAAAGTATTAAAAAAACTAAAAATAATAATAAAAAAAAAAACAATATTAAATATAAATTTTCGATAAAAGAAAAGTGTTTCCCGTTCTGTCTTTATCTAATTTTCTTTATTTTCGGTTTGTACTCTTTTTTTGGATCTATATTTGTAGTCTTTTTGTGTCGTTGCCAACACTGGTCTACTCGGTTCTCCTTAAACATTTACTGTCAGCCCTCGCGTCGCGCCATTTTGGCTGCTTGGCCCTGGTTTCCTTGTTAGAGATGTGCTTTATAGTTCAATTCGATCCAATTCGTTAATTTGGTTCACTTGCTCAATTTAATGCGAACCAGTCGTTCCGAGAGTCATTCAGTAAATGGTTCAGAGAATCGTTCATTGATATTGATTTTACTTTATATATCGATCAAATATATTTAAAATTTTGATATGGTAAAAAAAATATATATATATTGAAAACTATAACCTATTAAAATTTAGTTTGATGTTTATATATTTCTGCAGCGTTATAAAATAATTTATCCTTGTCGGGGTGGAAAGATTACAATAAAATTTAAATCTGGCAGTGAATGAGAATTAGAGAATAAGTGGACGATATTTAAGGAATCCCCAAACTAGATTCAGAGAATAAGTGAACAAAAATCAGGGATATCAATATAATAAAAATACTTAAATAAGCATTATAAATTCCAATAAAAGTGCACAAAAATAAATAACAAAAATAAAAGTTATATATAATATCGAAACTAATTATATATTTTTAAATGGATTGGCAGAGAGCTAGTTCATTCGCTCATCTGCTGTCGTTCAACTGGTTCATTTCGGAACAAATCGGAGCAACTCTGTTCATGTCCTGGTATCTTTTTGTCCCGTCTGATCTTGTGTCGCTTTTTTGCTGCAAGGCAAATTGCTTATTTCTTAATGCTTTGGCATTTCCTTGGCTTTTCTTAAGGCATTGGCTGGTTGCACTCAAATGAGTTATGAGCTTTCCTTTTTTCCTTTTCCTTTTGCTCTTCTTTTTCCTTGGCCGTCGCTCGGCGTGACCATGCAGAAGTGTTAAACTGTTTAACACGCGCTTTTTCTCGCTCGGAAACTTTTCGATTGTTGATTGCATTTGAATTTGGCCCACAACTCGAGCTGCTTTAAATACCGTTAAGCCAAAGATATACACACATACATATGTAGGTATGTAAGTATGTTTGCAGCTCGTGTTTTTACCCGTTTTTACTTCATAAATGGCTTTATTTCTTGCAGTTTTTTGGCAATTGCTTCGGCCTTCCAGTGAACTTGCCACACTTTGTTGCACACGCACAAATTCAATGTCATAAATTTCCTATAGGCGTCCCCTTGGCTGGCAAACTTTGTCCATTTGATGCGTCCAACGACCACAAGGAAATCAAGTGCGACAATTCCAAATTTAACAGGAGTTAAAGCTCGTGAAATATCGATACTATCGCTAAGATGCTTGGTTTTGAAATATCGATATTTTTACTTATCGTTATGGGTATCATTTTTATACCGTGTGCCCATTTGAAAAATGGGAAAAACAGGGTTAATAACTTTGTCAGAATGTATGTAACAGGCAGAAGGAGGCGTGGCAGACCCCACAAAGTATATATATGTATTCTTGATCAGGGTGACGAGCTGAGTCGATATAGCCATGTCCGTCTGTCTGTCAATCTGTCCGTCTGTCTGTCTGTCCGTATGAACACCTAGATCTCAGCAACTATAAGAGCTAGAGACACAACCTTTCCGGATTTAGGTAGTCAGCTAATGCAAGCAGATCAAGTTTGTTTCAAACTTTTGAAAACTCGCCTCCTTCATCCGCGAATCATCAAAAATGTACACCTACTTCAAAAATCTCTAAAACTATAATCGCCCACAGCAGCCACAATAAAAAAGCTACAGACTTGCAATTTGGCATGTACGTAGGCTATGGCATTCTCCACCGATGCTTTAAATCAAATTATGATTTAAAATAGAAACAGCGAAGATATGCAATAGACAATTTTTTTTGGAAATGTATTTATGTGCAACTGCAGCCACAATATTATAGCTACAGACTTGTAATTTGACATGTAAGTCGCCTATTGAATTATCTATCGATGCTGGGAACTACATTACAAACGGAGAAGAAACAGCGAAGTAATGCAGCAGTAAATTGTTTTATAAATGTATGTAAGCGCCACTACAGCCACAGTTTAAAAGCTATAGACTTGGGATTTCGCATGTACGCAGCCTATGGCATTATCCATCAATGCTGTGAATTACATTACGAACGGTAAAGAAACAGCGAAGATAGATCAGACAAAGAAGCCACCTAGATCTTGCAGACTATAAGAGCTAGAAATACCATTTTTGGGCATTTAGGTTCTCCTATGCAGCAATCAGACCAAGTTTGTTTCGGTTTTTTGATAACTCCTCCCATTCCTTCGGTAACTTAGAAACCAATTTAGCCACAGTTGGTAGTTTTAAAGCTACCGTTTAAAAGCTAAAAACTTAGGATTTGGTATGTACGTAGTCTATGACAATATCCATCGATGCTGTGAATTACATTACAATCGGACAAGAAATAGCGAAGAAAACACAAAGTACAGGGTCTTCTACAGTCGGTTACGTCCGACTGTAGCTCCGTCTTACTGATCTGCCCCGTCCATATATTTAGCTTATTTTTTATTTCATTCATTGTGGGCGTGCCATCCAAGATTTGATTAGTTTCCGAAATCGACGCGTTCATACAAACGGACAGACAGACAGACAGGGCTAAATCAACAACGCTCGTCCTCCACGCCCCTACCGCGAACAATGGCCATAAATATAATACATTGTCTAAATTAAACGCGTCGATCTCAGTAACTATAATAGCTAGAGTAGCCGTTTTGGTCATTTTTGAAAGATGTATACCAAATGCAGAACAACTTTATTTAAATTTTTGGATGCTAAATAAATTCTTTCTTCTACTCATCAACTGTGAAGATGATTAATATCTACCAATTCTGCAATTTCAATTAAATCGGTCCAATATTAAAAGAATTATGATTAATAAAAGAAATTTTTTTTTTTTTAAATTTTGATGTATATGTAAGTAGTAATAGGCAATGGTCCATATAATAATATCCCGATATACCATTGGCCTCCTCGTGGCGTTTCCTGGGTATAGGTTATATTAATTAATCGTTAGCTGATTCGAGCGGCGAAATAATATAAATAAAATATTTTTTCTCAACATAGAAAGTTGGTATTCGGAATATAAATTGAATTAGATTGAAAATATATTTTTGGTACAGGGTATAAGACAGTCGGGCTTGCCATAAAAATAAAATAAAACAAAAGAATATATATTTAGTTCTTGTTTAATGTTTCAGTGTATTACTATTTCTTGTAATAATTGTTAGTACAATTTGTAGTGAAATAATATTCCCTGTAATAATTAGTGTAATATAATAAAATAACATTTAGTGTAATAAGATTTAGTGTAACAATATTTAGTGTAATAATATTTAGTATAATAATATTTAGTGTAATAGTGGCATATCATTATGTAGTGTGATGGTATTTTGAGTAACAGTATTAAGTGTGACAGAATTCGGATTTATTGATCAAATCATAACTCTTCGTCCAACCAGGGATGTTTCAGAGCTGTGGCTGCATCACAGCGCATTGATGGGTGCATTTGAATCATGGTTGTCAGCAAGTGGGATAGCTCTTCGGACAAATTATGTTCCTCATGCAATATGTTTTCCAAAGACTTCCTTTCTGGGTTCTGGCAAAACTTAACATACCCCTGCTCAGTCAGGATATCGGACTGGGCTCTCTTTCTTAAGTCAGAGGGCACTCTTCCCAGCACAGCCGTCATTTCGTGTAGCAACATTACATCATCATTACATTCACATCTCGGGGACGGTTTGGCTTCAAATAGTATTTGCCCCGTGGCCAGCTTGAAGAACATGATGCCGGTGCTCCAGATATCGGTGGATATATCGAAACCGGCCGATAATATGACTTCTGGAGCACGGTAGGCAGGCGCTTGTATCAAGCCATAATGCAGATCCGTAGATGATTCGCACTTCAATGCATTGCCAAAATCCCCGATTTGCACATGGGGAGCGTCCCAACCATTCGTGAAGCTAACCAGAACATTGTCGGGTTTTATGTCCGTGTGCACTATTTTGAGGGAGTGTATATAGGCGAGCCCATCCAGAAACTGCCGAAATATGGACTTAAGCATCGGTATTGGAAGTCCACTAAGAAGTTCTTTTAAGATCACGGCGAGATCTTCGTCCAACAGGTTTGTAATGTTTACGTATCTTATGGAATCGTTAAACTTGCAGGGGAAATCATTAATATGTTCCAATACATGCTGATTGTAATTGTTTTCATGCATGAATCTCATCAGATCTGCCTCTTTTCTGACGTTTTGGTAACATATGTTTTTTTTTGATATTTTTAGAGCCATCTGGCGATTCTTGCTAAGGTCCCAAGCCTTATATACCAAAGAATCGCAGCCAGTGTAGAGCTTATCTACCAAGTCATATCGTCCTGGGTATTTTAATTAAAATTACAAATTTAATGAAAATTTAAATTAATTTAATTTAATCTTTTATGTCTGCACTTACCGTTAATTGTACAGATTGTACAGCCTTTTTTAAATGCCTCCAACGTGTCAGTGTCCATTTCGGCTTCCCTTAGCTCCTCATCGTCCTCACCCAAGTCTAAATATCAATTCATAATTATTAACGAACTAATTTGTAAAGATTAATAAACTTACGCTCTTTAATGTTGGATTCCGATACTGTTGCTATAACTCCAAATTGTTCAAGAAAATAATCCTCCGTGACACCTACGCTATTCGAGCCATTCGAACTATTCGAACTATTCGAACTATTCGAGCTATTTGAGCTATTCGAACTATTCGAGCTATTCAAAGAATTCGATCTATCCGAGCTATTCGATCTACTCGAGTTATTCGAGTATTCGCAATCTGAAATTGTTAAACGTGAAACTTTATTATAGTTTTTAATGAATTTAAATTTTTAGAACTTACCAGAAGCATCGCCAGTTTTCATATTTTTTGCGCCTGCGGGTAATTCTGATTCTGATTCAGAATCCGATTCTAAAATATTTTGCCATTTATTGGGGTTCGACATTTTAAAATTTTAATATTTAGTTGTTGCTGCTACAACGAATGAGCTTCGAATGAATATTTCAAGGAAATCTGTAGGGACAATTTTTATTTTTGCTTTGGCTGAGCAGTGTGAACGTATTTCAATAAAAGCAGTGTTGTGCAACAAACAAAACATAAAATGCCAGAGTAGCAACGTATGCTATCGAAAGTTTGTCAAAATGGAAAATGGTTACTCAACAATAAAGTTTTTCTAGAAAATTTACCAGAATAATAATATAATAAGTTGAAATATTTTTATACCCTGTACCCATTGAAAAATGGGAAAAATAGGGTTAATAACTTGTTGCATTTCGTTTTGGCGATATCGATATCACCATAGCCAAGAGATGCGGCAACCCTGAACAGCTGAGCGGTCTCTCTCAAGGAGCGGAGACTTCGCTCAAACTGCTCAGCCGTTAGAATTTGAAAGAGAGGGAGAGAGAGAGAAACGAAGAGCGCTGTAGGTTGGCCTTGACCGCGGTCCTTGACCCGGAAAATTAGGTAGGAGGCAGATAGGGAAATAAACGGGGCCCAAATAAAAGAAGAAAAAAATTAAATAAATCAGCCCTCTGCGCACTAGCGGCACAAATTGCCCGGGTGTCCCCCGCGGGTCGCCCTGAAAAAAGGCAGCAACTCTCAGCAGAGAGACAGCAACGATAGTGAGCTCCCGCTGATCACGCGGCCAGCCGCAGCAGCTACCATCTGCGCCGATCCCAACACGCCAGCGCAGAGCAACAGCAGCAGCAGAGCCCCGGCCACAGCATCAGCCGTAGCGCCTACCGCCACCCACACAACACAACGCGCAGCAGTAGCCAGCGCGGTTCGCCCCCGCACAACTGGGCAACCACCACCAGCCACGCCGACCCCAACACGCCACACGAAGGAACACGCAGCCGGCAGTCTACCGCAACGCCAGTACAGCTTCGCCGCTACCACTGCAGCAACCGCCGAGAAAGGGCAGAGCAGCCGCAGCAACATCCACAACCACTAGCCACAGAAGCAGAAGAGCCGTCGGCGCTCCAGCAGCAAGAGCGCACCCGCGCGACAACGCCTCCGACGCAGCAGCAGCAGCAGACCAGGAGCAGCAGAGCATCAGCAGCATCAGCAGAGCGGCAATTGGCTTGGGTTCGCGCGTTAACAAGCACATGCTTGGTGTCGCTGGACCACTTGAACATGCTGCCGGTAGTATGTCAACGCCCAGAATAATAAAAACAACAACCGCAGCCACTGAGCCGGTACATCCAACGGCAACATTTGGCCCAGGCCGCAGACTCCAGCCCGCCGGAATCCGCTAGGGCAAGCAACGACACAACGATGGAAGACCAATAATAAAAAACACGTGTATATAAAATTATATAATTTAATTTAAAATTAAACATAAAACACAAGTAATATAAATAAGTAGACACGCACAGTTACCTCAGTTTAGCCGCACCAGGGCTGCCAATTTAGCCACTTTGTGGCTAGATCTAGCCACCTTTTTGATCGGGTTAGCCACTTTTTTTTTGAAAATGCTATCACCACAAATCTAGCCACTTTTTGGTTTCATTTAGCCACTTTTAGCCATTTCGTTCATTTGCACTTTTGAACACAAATTTCGGTTTGATAATGGTGTGCTTAACCAAATTGGGACTAGATTTTACTACTTCACTCGTGTAAGTGCCTTCAAATTGTCTGAAGAAAGACCTTTTTTTTTTTTTTTTGCTTGTTAATCAAATTTTGTCGTATTTCAACTAATAATACTTGAAAACCACATTTAGCCATTTTTAGCCACTTTTTTCGTCAATTTTAGCCACTTCTGGCCCACAAAATCTGGCAGCACTGAGCCGCACAGCTGATTGGCTGATCAGTGAGGAGCAGCAAAAGTAGAGATGAGCAGGGTTGGGCATAAGTGTTGCGCTGTTAGGTTATGCAATAAGATGAGGTTGTTAGACTTAGATAATAAATAAAAAAAAAATTATAATGTTTCGGAAAAACAAGATGTGTTGTTAGTGAGATTGCAGGGGGGAGGGAGAACACCATAGCCGCCATGGGCTAAAGCGGAATGCTGCTGGCCAGTAGCAGGGAGGCGACGTTGCCTCAGGTAGGGTGGGTACACCGGGATCTCGGACCGGGATCCCAGAATTTGGACATGGACCCGTAGTGGCGGTTCCTTTGTTTGTATTGTTTTTGGCCGTTCGATTTTTTTTTTTTTTTTATTGCTGATGTCAGTTTCTTTGTAGTTAATATTGTTGGTATGTCGTAGTGTTTGTTGTAGTTTTGTGCGAACCAGTGGGCAGGGTCGGACTCACACCCAAATGAGAGTCCGATAGCTAGCCGGCGCTGTCCACCGGAAAGAAGCTGGTTCGTAACAAACTTTGTCAGAATGTATGTAACAGGCAGAAGGAGGCGTGACAGACCCCACAAAGTATATATATGTATTCTTGATCAGGGTGACGAGCTGAGTCGATATAGCCATGTCCGTCTGTCTGTCTATCTGTCCGTCTGTCCGTCTGTCTGTCTGTCCGTCTGTCTGTCTGTCCTTCTGTCCGTATGAACACCTAGATCTCAGCAACTATAAGAGCTAAAGACACCACCTTTCCGGATTTAGGTAGTCAGCTAATGCAAGCAGATCAAGTTTGTTTCAAACTTTTGATAACTCGCCTCTTTCATCCGCGAATCATCAAAAATCTACACCTACCTCAAAAATCTCTAAAACTATAATCGCCCACAGCAGCCACAATAAAAAAGCTACAGACTTGCAATTTGGCATGTACGTAGTCTATGGCATTCTCCACCGATGCTTTAAATCAAATTATGATTTAAAATAGAAACAGCGAAGATATGCAATAGACAATGTTTTTGGAAATGTATTTATGTGCAACTGCAGCCACAATATTGTAGCTACGAATTATTACGAAGCCTATGGCATTGTCCATCAATGCTGTGAATTACATTACGAACGGTAAAGAAACAGCGAAGATAGATCAGACAAAGAAGCCACCTAGATCTTGCAGACTATAAGAGCTAGAAATACCATTTTTGGGCATTTAGGTTCTCCTATGCAGCAATCATATCAAGTTTGCTTGGGTTTTTTGATAACTCCTCTTATTCCTCCGCTAACCGAAAAACCAATATAGCTACTGTTTACAGTTTTAAAGCTTCAGTTTTGAAGCTAAGGATTTGGGATGTGGCATGTACGTAGTCTATGACAATCCCCATCGATGCTGTGAATTACATTACGATCGGATAAGAAACAGCGAAGAAAACACAAAGTACAGGGTCTCCTACAGTCGGTTGCGTCCGACTGTAGCTCCGTCCTTACTGGTTTTTAATATCTTAGCTATTTTTAGACCCTTTACTTTAAAAAAGTAAAAAGGGTCTATTAGTTTAGTGCAAGGAGGAAGGAGGCGTGGCAGACCCCATAAAGTATATATATTCTTGATCAGGACGACAAGACGAGTCGATACAGCCATGTCTGTCTGTCTGTCTGTCCGTCCTTATGAACACCTAGATCTCAGCAACTATAAGGGCTAGAGACACCATATTCGGGATTTAGATTCTTCTGTTTCGCGAGCAGCACGAGTTTGTTTTAGATTTTGGATACTTCCCCCCTTCCCCCGCAAACCGCAAAAAGCTACTGCAGCCACAGCTTTAAAGTATTGACTTGTAATTTGGTACATAACTAGCTTATGATATTCTCTATTGACCCTGTGAATTTCGTTTCGATCGGATAAGAAACAGCGAAAATATGAAACGCACAATTCGCCGCACTAGGCAGAGGGGGGGTGGTGTGCCTTGCATACGCGGGTAGGTTAGTGTGCGTGCCTTTAACTGTTTTTGTAAATGCATAAAGTTAAAGTAAAGGGTCTTCTACTGTCGGTTACGTCCGACTGTAGCCTCCGTCCCACTGATCTGCCCCGTCCATATATTTAGCTTATTTTTTTTTAACACAAAGTTAATTGTTGCACTTTTAGCAAACAACTTTTCGTCTGAATCCATCGCGTTCACTTTAATAATTAAAAGAGAGCGCGCCGCTTCTCGCATCGCTCTCACTCTGTCACACTCTCGCTTCGCTCGCTTCTCGCAACGCATCGCTTCTCGCTCTCACTGTGACGTCAGCCTAAGCGCTGCATGTGCGTATGCTTGTGCACGCTTTGCGATAAAGAGAGCGTCGCAGTCAGTGGCGAAGCTCATTAAGGTGAGGTAGGGTGTTTGTGGCGCTATCCTTTTGGCAAGGCTTGATCAAGGGAGTGAGAGCGCAGACTGCCTGCACTATAAAAGCTGCTGCTTGCAGTTCTTGTCATCAGTGGGATGTCTGGTGTGGGATGATGCAGAAGCGTGCTGCATACGTCCAGTGGGACTTAAAGTTATCTAAAAAGAGCACTTCGTATTTAATGCCAAATTTCATTTAGTGCTGTAAAAATATTCTAGAAAATCATAAAATAGCATAAGTGCAATTCCAGTATTTGATTTTTTCAATCCAGCATGTGTTGTAAAACTTTTAACTTGTTTTTCGTGATGTGTTTGTTATGGAGCTCAGTAAAAGGTTCGTAGGTGTACGTTCATGAAAGATCGGTCATTACAATATAGAAACTTTACAGATCTAAATGCTCAGAATCATGTGTGCAAAAATTGCCAAAATTTTATGGAGCACTCGTGCATATTTGAAGGAACAAATAGATCGACTGGTACTCCTGAGGATATGGCCAAAGTAGTTTATGAACCTGAACCGACTAAACGTGATAGAGTAACTGAATGTTTGCAGCCGCCTGGTCAGACAATTCATGGTATTTAATCGATATTTTCACTATACACTATATACGTTTTTCTTTATGCGATTTAGCAACGCGTTGATTTGGGAAACAAAAGGAACTATAAAAGCCAAATTCAGAATTAGCTTTTTATACCCTGTGTCCATTTGAAAAATGGGAAAAACAGGGTTAATAACCTTGTCAGAATGTATGTAACAGGCAGAAGGAGGCGTGGCAGACCCCACAAAGTATATATATTCTTGATCAGGAGGAAGTGCCGAATTGATTTAGCCCTGTCTGTCCGTCTGTATGAACGCGTCGAGAGGTAGAGCAGCAGTTTTGGTAATTTTTGAAAGGTATATACCATACGCAGAACAAATTTATTCAAAATTTTGGGTGCCACACCCCTACCGCGAACAATGGCCATAAATATAATACATTGACTAATTTGAACGCGTCGATCTCAGCAACTATAATAGCTAGAGCAGCCGTTTTGGTCATTTTTGAAAGGTGTATACTATACGCATAACAAGTTTATTTCAATTTTTGGATGCCGACGGACGGACAGTTCCAGAATGCTGGCCTGTTAAAGAACATATGTACATATGATATAATAGAAATTTCTTGAGCACTTTGTATGATGTTGAAAGGTAGGGTGCATGCTATCCTACTGTCGGTTGCGTTCGACTGAACCCATCCCTATTTTTTTAGACCCTTTAAATTATTATTAGAAATTTAGAAAAATATTAAAAATCTAGATCTCAGCCACTATAAGAACTGGAGATACCAATTTCGGTATGATGACTCTGAGTATATGCTGCACACAGATCAAGTTTGTTAGATTTTTGATATCTCTCCCCATTCACCCGCTAACCGCGAAAGAAAAAAAAAGCAGCCAACGAGATCATGGAAACTGGAGGAGCTAGCGACACAATTTTTTGGTAATTAGGTTCTCCTATGCAGCAATTATATCAAATATGTTCGGGTTTTTGATAACTCTTTACATTGAACCGCTAACTGATATCGGGATAATCGGGTTGAAACTTTAAAGCTATAGTTTGACATGTACGTAGTCTACTACAGTTACGTTCGACTGTAGCTCCGTCTTTAACGGTTATTACAACTTCTGTCTGCCAATTGTCTCTTTCGCACCTTTTCTCTTCACAAACTGTTATTTTGAGTAAGCTTCGTATTTTCTATAAATACTGAACATATATAATTTATATAGAAAAAAATTTGTAATTGCAGGGATTATCGATAACCATATTTGCACTCATATTGTAACGGTTGGATGTATTATTGCCGTTAACAAAGATAATTATTTCCAGAAAAGAGTGAACCCTAAGGAATTGTGTAAATTATGTGCACCAGATTGTGGATGTAAGCTCCTAAGCACCGCATCGATACCTAAGAATCAAATGTATTTTGTGCCGGTCGCAGCCATCGTGATATTTTGGATGAATCATTGATAGGAATACTCGATAAACGGAAATTCAATTAACTGCCGATTGATATTTATATAATTATGAGTAAAATTACATATGGTTTAATAACACTTATTTTGAAAATTATGCATTACACAAATAAAAAACCAGTCGGGCGCTACTGACACGATCCAAAAAGAGCACTTGGCATTTAATGTCAAATTTTTTTTAATACTCTGTAGTTTGAAACGTAACAATTGTATTATACTTTATTAATATTCAAATCAGAATGTTTCATAATAGCTTCAGTTTGGCTTTGTTTATTTGTTTGATATGGAGCTCAGTGAGAGGTTCGTAGAGCTACGTCCATCAGAGATTGGCACATTACCTAATAGATATATTGTAGATCTTTATGCTCAGGATCATGAGTGTTTTAGTTGCAGAAACTTCCTGTCCAAATCGTGCGTTGTGGAAGGGTCCAATACAACGACTGGTAGCGCTCTAGACATGGCAAAAGTAGTTTACGAACCCGACGAGAGTAAACGTGAAGCTGTAACTAATTGTTTGCAGCCAAGTGGTCATGTGATTCGCGGTATTTTAGTTTTTTTTTTTTTTTTTGTTATTTTCCATATTTCTATATTTTACATTCAATCGACCAAAATAACAATTGAATCCTGTTTATCTAAAGGGTAGTATTTGGTATGACACGCTGACTATTTATAAATATTTAATTTCAGGGCAACTACTCGATACTCTTTGCACTCATCGTATAGGATACGGATGCTATGTTGTTGCTCATAAAGTATATTTCCAACATCAATACCCTCCGTTTTTGTGTTATAATTGTGAAAAAGCATGTGGATGTAAGGATAAATACTCTTCAGCGTCAAAACCTACGTATCAAATGTATTACGCGGCGGTCGCTCTCATCGTGATTTTTTGGAATAGTCACCGATAAGAATGTTAGGTACAACAATGTGCTAAAAATATTTGTATATTTATGAATAAAATTCCAGTTATTAACATAAAAAACGGACTCTACCGACAGTAGGAGACGCTGTTTCTTATTCGATCGGAATGGAGGTCTTAACATCGACCAACACTGTTGTTGGAAACCTACAGGCCAAATAACAAGATAAAAGCTGGTTACTGTGGCTGCTGGGATTTTTTTTACGGATAGCTGTTAGAGTGGGAGAGGTACCAAAAAATTGATCTCAAACTTTATCTGTAGTTGATACGGATGAACGGACCTACAGACAGACTCATCTCGTAACACAAAAACCTTTATGGGTCTGCCACATCTCTTTCTGGATGTTACAATTGCATTAACTTCATAGTCCATTTCGTAAATTTTTAAAGTACTAGAATCCAAAAATGGTACTTAGCATTTAATGTCAAATTTTATTTAGCACTCTATAATATTAATTTTGGAAAATAAAAAAAGAATAAGAAAAAGTTCTTTATTAGACTATTCTAAATCAGAATGTTATGCAATATTTTTAGATCGGCTTTGATTACTTGTTTGATATCGAGCTCAGTGAGAGGTTCGTAGAACTACATCTATCAAAAATTGGTACATTGCATAATAGAACATTTGCAGATCTATATGCTGAGGATCATGAGTGTTATAGTTGCACTCATGAGTTGGGCGAATCGTGTACGTGGAAAGGATCCAATAGAACGACTGGCAGCGCTGCAGACCTGGCGAAAGTAGTTTATGAACCCGACGAGAGTAAACGTGATGCGACTATAACTGGCTGTTTGCAGCCAAGTGGTCATGTGATTCGTGGTAGTTAATTGTCTCATGCTTATCTTTTCGATTCAAAATGCTAACCATTTCATATATTTAATTGCAGGGGTGCTACTCGGTTATCTTTGCACTCATGTTATAGGGCGGGGATGCTTTGTAGTTGCTCATGAAGTATTCTTCCGAAATAGCACTCCGTTTTTGTGTGAGAAATGTGCAGCAGGATGCGGATGTGAGTCGAATGACGACTCTTCAGCAACAAAACTCAAGAATAGTATGTACTACTCGTCGGTCGCTGTAATCGTTATTTATTGGACATGAAATTTAGATACAACGCTGATTCAACTATCTGGCAATTAATATTTGTATATTTACCAATTTCGTAAATAATAAAATAGATTTATTTTCATAATTACGAAATACACAGGCCACAACACACAAGAATCAAAAACTAGTCGAACGGTACCGCCAGACGAAGACTCATTACTTGATTTTTTATGGTATAATGGTATGGAATAGGGCACTTAGCATTTAATGTCATCTTTTATTTAGTACTCTTTAAATATTTTGGAAATAAACAGCTTGTAAAATCTTTGTAGTATAATTTTTCAAATAGGAATGTCTCATTTATTTTGTTCAGCTTTGGTTATTTCTTTGATATGGAGTTCAGTCAGAGGTTCGTAGAATTGCATTTATCAAAGATTTGTCACACCAAAAACCCAACTGAAACAACACAAAATATCAAATTGTTTTATGCAGAACTGAATGCTGAGAATTTTAATGATTGTATGCCTTGCCATCGTTACACTACTACATCCTGCAGTACATCTGGAAGTAGAGGATTGGTTGGTAGAGTCGCAGATCTGGCGAAACTGCGTTATGAAAGAGACGAGGCTAAACTTGATAGAAGAGTAACTAAATGTTTGCGGAAAAGTCAAATAATTGATGGTAAAATGTTAAAGTCGATTGTTTTATTGTCAAAAATAGCAATTGTCTCTTGCTTTTCGTTTCCCTTTAATATCGGCAAATTTGAAGAGAATCTTAATATATTTAATTGCAGGACTTTTAGAAAGCGTTATATGCCATAATATTTACGATGAAGGATGCTTAGCAATTCTATCTATGGATACATTTAAATCTAAATACGATAATGACACTAGGAAATTGTGTGAATATTGTGTACCACAATGTGGATGCAAGATGAATCCCATGAACTCTTCAGCATCCATATCTTGGAATCAAATGTATTATCTGACGGTCGGGGTCTTCGTATTCTTCTGGATTAGTCACCCATAAACTTCTCACAGTATTTGTAGAAGAATCAAATAATAGACTCCTTGATTTTTGGTTGTTTAATTAAATGTTTAGTCTATTCTACTGAAAAAGGGTACTTAGCATTTAATGCCATATATTATTTAGTACTTTATATTTTGAAAAAAGAACTTGTAAAATTTCTGTTGTATAAATTTTCAAATGGGAATGGTTTATTTTTTTAGTTCAGCTTTGGTTGTTTCTTTGATATGGAGCTCATTTATAAAATATTGTCAAAACGATACATTCGATATGGATCCTGATGATTATAATGATTGTCTGCCTTGCCATCGTTTTACAGATTCAAACTGCGCGAGAATTGATGGAAATGGGCAAATGACAGGTAGCGACGTAGATATAGAGAAACTGCGTTCTGAAGACGGGGCAAAACTGGATAGAAGAGTATTTAAATGTTTGCGGCCTGGTCAAACAATTAATGGTACAATATTAAAGGCGATTGTTTCATTGTCAAAAATGGCAATTGTCTCTTGCTTTTCGTTTCCCTTTAATATCGGCAAATTTTGAGAGAATTTTAATATATTTATTTGCAGGACTTTTAGAAAGCGTTATATGCCATCATATTAAAGATGAAGGATGCTTTGCAATTCTAAGAGGGGATGAATTTCAATCTGAATACAAAAATGACCCTAGGAAATTGTGTGAATATTGTGCACCACAATGTGAATGCAAGATGAATCCCAAGAACTCTTCAGCATCCATATCTTGGAATCAAATGTATTATCTGACGATCGGGGTCTTCGTGTTCTTCTGGATTAGTCCATAAACTTTTGACAATATTTGTAGACTCCTTGATTTTTGATGGTACAATTCATTGATTAGTTTATTCTACTGGAATACGGCACTTAGCATTTAATGCCATATTTTATTTAGTACTCTTTAAATATTTTGGAAAGAAGCAAAATCTTTGAAGTATAATTTGTCAAATGGAAATGGGTTATGTTTTCAGTTCAGCTTTGATTATTTGTTTGATATGGAGCTCAGTGAGAGGTTCGTAGAATTGCATTTATCAGAGATTTGTCACAACAAAAACCCAACTGAAACAACACAAAATATCAAATATTTTGCAGATCTAAATGCTGAGAATCTTCATGATTGTATGCCTTGCCATCGTTACACTACTGGATTATGCTCGATAGATGGAAATCAAAAATTGACTGCTAGTGACGAAGATCTGTTGAAACTGCGTTATGAAGAAGACGAGGCTAAGCTTGATAGAAGAGTATCTAAATGTTTGCGGCCTGCTCAAACAATTGAAGGTACAATATTAAAGTCCATTGTTTTTATTTTGTATCAAAAATGGCAATTGTCTTGAAAATCTGCATATTTGATTGCAGGGGTTTTAAAGGGCGTTCTATGCCATCATATTAGAGGTGAAGGATGCTTTGCAATTCTAAGTGCGGATGTGTTTGAATTTGAATACGAACAGGACGATTGGTTATTGTGTGAATATTGTGCACCCAAATGTAAATGCACCATGAAGCCCAGGAAGTCTTCAGCATCCGTATCTAGGAATCAAATGTATTATCTGGCGGTCGCTGTCTTCTTGTTCTTCTGGCAATATTTGTGCATATATTTTTGTTTAATTACAATGTAATAGATATTCATTTCTGTTCATTGCTTTTTAGCGTAAAATATTGGAAACACTGAATAAAGGGCTGGTTCCTTTGTTTTAGTCAAGTGCGTCCGACTGATTAGCAGCAGCCCTAGAGATTGGCTTGGTATTGATAGCTTTTTCGCACCTGTACCCTCTGTTTACAAAAAACACATAAATGTTAAATTACAAATTCAAAATGTACAATGCACAGTGGAAACTAATGTTGTTTTGTGCAAACAAATAAATAAAATTTCAAATGAAAAGTTGATTCTCCCTCTTTGCATGCACCTACGAACGCAATTTGGCAACAAATGCACAAAACACAACGACACAACAACAGCAACAATGACCAGCTAGAATTATACAATTTATGCGATTTACGAGCTCCTCCTTCTACAGCTCCTACTCCTTCCGCTCCTGCTCCTACTCCTGCTCCAGCCTTTGGGCCCTGGGTTTTTGCCTTGGGAGCCGCAAAACTATTTCTATTGCTGCGGCGCCGTTGCCACTGAGCAAGGATATGCCGTATTTCCGTTTACATAATAAATTTGCTAACCACGTTCTGCTGTCGTTGGGTCCCGGGACCTTAGCCTATCCCTTAACCCTTCCCCTTCCTTGGCCCAGTCGTTGCGGCATTGCCACCAGCGCCGCCGTCGCTTGGCATCAAGTGCCTGCGGTTGCCATTTTTATACCCTGCATCCATTGAACATGAAAGAGGGTATCTCAACTTTCTGAAATATCTATGTACCAATCAGACAGAAGAAGACCTGGTTGACCACACAAAGTATATATATTTCCAATCAGTTCGAAGAGTCGTTATGGCTATGTATAAACTCGTCGATCTCAGGTACTATATGAGATAAAGTCGGACTATTCGGATTGCGGTAGGTATTTACTATATGGAGATTAATTTTAGTTCAAAGTTTGAATGACAAGCCCACTTTGTTCCCAAAGCGATAAAAAGTGTATAGCTTACAATAATAAACATAGAATAAGATCTGGTTGACCACACAAAGTGTTTACATTTCTAATCAGTCGAAGAGCTGACTCGATAATTGCTGTAAGAACTCGTCGATATCTGCTACTACATGAGATACAGCAGACATATGTATTCGGAACTTAGGTAGATGTATTCCATAGGGAAATTAAATGTAGTTCAAGTGGATAAACACAGAAGATATTTTAAAAATCAATGGCCCATCAAATATTTGTATCGTTCGCTTATTGAAAAAGGGAAAAGTATCAATAAGCATTGTCGCAGAACTTCGTATAAAGTTGAAAATTGGCGTGTAGGGTATGTTACTGTCGGTTGCATCCGACTACGGGCTTTGCGAGTTTTTTGTTGGTTGTGTTCAATTTTTTTCTCTCTGTTGCTGTTGTCTCGCTATTGCTGGGGCACCTTGCAGTGCCAGTTGACAAAAAAAAAAAATACTACAAAAAATCAGAAAAGGCAAAAAAAGACAGAAAAATGTGCAGCAACCGCAGCAAGCGTTTGCTTTTGGCCGGTTTATAAACTTTAACTTGGCCAACAGATTGTCGCTGGCAAGTGTCGCCTCCAACTGCCACCTGACAGCTTGCCACTTGCCACTTGCCACTGCGCCCGCTTAACCCTCAGTCGCCACCTTCGCCTCCGCCTCCGATTCGATCGGCTGCACATTTCCTTGCCACGTTGATTGACGGAAGTCAATGGCAGCAACAACTTTTGCTTAATCATTGGGCGGCTCTGGCGTTGTCTCTAATTAATCTATTAAATGCAAACCAGACCTGCAACGGCTCCCAGCACCTACAAAAAAATGCGTTCGCTCGAGGAAGTTGCACCGCGGGCTGGAGTCAAACTGGCCGCTTCCGTTTTCCGCTGGATGTGAAATCTGTCAGCGGATGCCATAAAAATACCAAAAGGCTATAAGTACTCCCAGCCACTAGGTGCGCTTTAGCTTGGCTGCAGCGAAGGTTGCCACGCAAAAACAAATCAGCGAAAAATAGAAGAAATAAATAAAATAAAGTCAATAAAGTGAATTGTTAGAGGAGTAACATTTTGGGTTAAAATGCTCCAACCTACAATGTATATTTCTCCAATTAATTGTCTAAATTGAATTTTTAAAATATATAAAATTATTTATCTAAAACCAAATCCGTAGGTTAGCTAATGTTATACGGGCCTACCAGAAAGGGTTTTCGTAGTCAAACTAAGCTTCTGGCGAGAGCTAGCGGTTATTATTCGATAGCATTCGTTTGGAGAATTCATCATCCCTCAAAGTTCCTGCATTCAGTAAATGATCGATAGTTCGGCCATCGAGAGTTTGACTAGTGAAAGTTCAGCCAGCGTGTGTTCTGTTCTCTTACGAAAGTTAGGCCAAGAGTTAGACTAGTGAGAGCTCGACAAGTGAGACTTGGGCCAATGAGAGTAGAGCCTGAAAGAGTTTTCTCAGCAAGAGTTAGGCCGCCGATGGTTGACGTCCGAGCGAAGCGATAATTGTATATTTTAATTGTATTGATATTTACAATATATTTATTGATTGTAAATATTATTTTGTAATGAAGTTTCCGTTAATTTATAATTATATTGTTCAACTTGATTATTTTGTAATGAATGTAATTTCCCTTTGCAGCTTTAATCTGTATTTATATAAGTCATATTAATTATAATTAGCAATTGCTTTTCAGTTTTCAGCCTTAACATATATTTAATATTTATAAAATGAATTGTAATTTATATTTATTGTGATGATATTCTGCTCATTTAGGCCCAAATGTGTCTCAACCTTGCTCTATATGTGGGCATAAGCCACGCCCACTTGCTGCTCATCCGCTGCCTTGGGAGTTGCAAGTTCAACAACCGCCGCGGCGGTTGTCTCCATCTGTGCCCCTGTCAGCGTCTCTGCCTCAGCTGCTAATGGCTTGCCACACTTTACATTAGCGTCACAATTTATTGGCCGACTGTTGATGCGGCAGCGGCTTCTAGAGGAGGAGGCGGAGGAGGAGGAGGAGGGGTCCACTTGGCCGTATGGTTTACGCATGCTTGGTAGCTGAAATGGTCATAATAATAATAAAAATTTTCTGCTCAGCTGCGGCGAGACGAGGCGAGGCGAGGAGAGAGGAGGCGTTCGAGCGCATGTTTGACGCATCAAATGCTGGCAACAGGTCCGCAGATCTTGTTGCAAGTGCGTAAGCGGCAGCATCGACCGGTTTAAGCTTTATGTCAATGCATTGACAGGTGTATGCTGCTCCATTTATGCCACAACTCCAGCTGCAGTTACAGCTTTGAAACTGGCTTCGGGATGCATGCAATTGAATTGATTTTGGAGATCCAAGGCGCTGTCAATACGGCCATGAATTTATGTTTAATAAATGCGCGCTTTGGACTCTACTTTCCGCATTCCTTGTCCGGTAGTGATGGTTAACACCCACAAGTGGACGCTGCCAGTGCAACCCTGGGGCCCATTGTGAAATCCCAACAAATAGTCGGCAGAGGCGGCGGCTCCTTTGTGCCTTTGGGCCAGCCAGCGAGCCGTAGTTTTAGATTATTTGTTGCTGACAGCTTCATGAAATATTTATTATTATGGTATGACCATGGTTAGGCTCTGAGCCTCTGAGGCTCCCCTTTGTGCTCAGGTGTTGGGGGTGCAGACAATCGTAATGCCATGGGCCTGGGCATAGGCAAAGCAGTTCTGGCCTACCAAAAATGAGAATTGAGGTGTTTGCCGCGCAGCGCGAAACTTGAAAGACAAAACGCCGAACGCCGCACGCCAGGAGGATCAAAGCGAGCCTAAACAATGCTGCGTTAAAGGTAATTGTTTGTCAATTACTTGACTCCCGGACCAGGCCAACAGCGCGTGTCTACAGTTGGGCCTCCATCTGCATCTGTATCTGGGCCTCTGCAGCTGCTTCTGCCTCTGCATCTGAATCTGGATTGGGCCAATTATAGCAAGCAGCTCGTTAGCATACACAAACTGTATCCGTATGGCAATCGCAATCGGCAATCGGCAATCGCTGCCGATAATCGCATGGAGTGTAAAATTATTTAATTCCCGCTTATCGCAGCTGCTGCCGCCTACCTCTTCCTCTTTCCGTCCCCTCCAGCCCACGAGCGCGTGTGTGAAAATGTTTGAATCCGAGACAATGAGATCTGAATGTTATGCGTTTGCCAACTTTTTGCGGGGCCTGCAAGCTGGCAGATGCTCTTTAAATAGAATACATTTAAAACTTAATATATAAAATATTATACGTAGCGCAGCAATGCTTTTTCTTACTTTTTAATCCTTTCTGCATATTGTTTCTTTTGAAATCTGCTGGATTTAATAACCAATTTCAATAATCTTCCGAAAATAGCTGCTCTAGCTTTCGGTATCTCAGCGTTCATACAGAAAGGTGCTACATTCACTAAGCTCGTTGTCCGGTTCGTCCACGCCTCCTTACGCCTTATGCACAAAGCTAGTGATCTATTTTACAGGGTATAAATATACACCGAAAACTGCTGAGAAAATAAAGAACTTTTATTTAAAAACCATTAGTTTTTTTTAAATAACATTCTATATTTGCTTTATTCCTCAGGCAGCGCCCGTGTGAAGTCAGAGTCTCCTGGATCGGTTATGGCCATGGAGCACACACGGAAGTACTTGCCGCATGCGGTGCCCAGCTCAATGTTGCTGCCACTGTAATGGTGCACATCAGTCTTGGCCAACATGGCGTAGTACTCGATCTCGGAACGTCTCAGAGTCGGCGTATTGCTGGCGATCAGCACCACCTTGGCCTTGCCCTGACGCAGGCTCTTCAGCGTCTGCTTGTAGCCCAGAAAGTATTTGCCCGATTTCATCACCAGGGCCAGACGCGCGTTGGTGCTCTCCAAGGCCTTTTTCTGCTTCTTGCCGGCAACCATTTTGCAATCAAAACTGCAAAAGCAACAGATTTATCATTATAATAGTTAACACTTAAAAACACGCAGTAAGTACAAAGCAAACACTCACGCTTCGCCGGTATTTAGCAAGAAATTATATTTTTCCACAAGTTTTACTTTAATTTAAGAATTTTTAGGGAACTCGGACGTGAATCGACCGCACGCTGTGACGACAATTTAGGAAAAGGAAGAAATTCAACATAGTTTTGTATGTATGTGTGTATTAAGCTAAAATTTATTTGGTATTTTTTGGCCAGGCGCGTTGTGGTCACACTCTTGACCTAAAAGCATCACGCAGTGTTGCCAGAAATTGCTAAATTATTCAAATACTGAAAATACCAAAAAATAAATATACCTACTTTTTTTAAATATTGTGAACAATAACAAACATTAAAAATAATAATCTTTTAGAAAATAGATAAATTAAATTTATAAACACACCATAATTATGTTGAAATTGGTATTTTTTGCATTTTGTAAAAATCTGTTTCTTGTTCCTTTCGTTTGGCTATAGCAAGTAATAAATTTTTTTCGATATTGGTTTGATAATATTAATTTATTACTTAATTTAATTTAGTACTTAAAATGGCCACAATGCAGCTATGGTGAATAAGGCACAGAAACTCACCATGACTGAAACTTGGGGTATTTTTTGGCCAAGCATGTTATGGTCATACTTTATACAAAAAAGCGTGATGCCGTTTTGCTGAAATTGGTTCGATTTTAGTTCTGAAATATGTAAAAGGCATAAAAATACGTACAAATTAATTACAAATAGAATAATAGTAAATAAATATGCTACTCATAAATGGCTATGATTATAGGTGTAAATATGTACTACATATGTATGCGTATGTATATGTGTGTAGAAATGCCACTAAATCACCAAATTTTACATTGTTTCTCTACGCATTTATGGTATTTTTTGAACAACGAGTTAAGGTCACACCTAAAATGTGCAAAAGCGTACGCGACAATATTGCCAGAGAACACTAGATTAGCAAATTGAAATTCAAAAAAATAAACAAAATAAAAATCATGGAAGTACAGAAATTAATTGACAAAACTTAAATCAATATATAATATTAAAAATATTATTAATTTATGAAGTAAATTTATGAAATAGAATTCTGAAACCGGCTAGTCTGGCAACGCTGTGATGCAAGCATTAAGCGTTAAATTGGTAAATACACCACAAGTTAAGTGAAAATATAATAGAGTAATATTAAATAAAGTGAAAAATGTGTATTTAAGCAGTCGTAGAGTAAGTGTATATAATCTTCAACCTTTTTAGAACATCCAATCGCTTTGTTTCTTGTTATTGCTGCTGTTTGCTGCCGTGCGTGTGTTGCATGTGTGTGCTGGGTGCTGTTGTTCTCAGTGTATGTGCCACAGTTTACACAGAAAAGTAATTTCGAGCATGTTGCTGCAATCAGAGGATTTCGCCGCCTCTGCCACTGACTGAGAGATGCTTTGATATGGCCTGTTCCTGTTCCTGACGCTCTGCCCAGTTGACGCAGAAGGTGTATGTTGTATGTATGTTGTGTGTCTGTTGTATGTTGTATGTTGTATGTGGCATGGACAGTAGTGGCTGCTGTTGCAGTCGCTCTTAATTGCTTGCTATTTTCAAATGCTGGGCGCATTCAATTTATCACAGGTCTCTGACATCGGCAGTGACATTTTATTAGGCGATAACGATAAATTTACAAAGATTTATTAAGTGCCGGCAGTGGGAAAACTGCTGCCTTGCCTTGCCTTGCGCTAATTTAAACAAATTAAATGAAAAATCTCAACAATTATTGATCGTATGTGGCAAGTAGCCAGTGGCAAGCGGCAAGCGTCAGGCAAGTTTAATGAACGCGTTAATGAGCTGCGCTGCACAGTTCCAGCAATCAATTTGTTGTCATTGTTGGTGCAACAAAAGAGGGCGGCAAAGGGGTGTACGATTGCTCTATTGCCAGCCAGCATGTGGCATGCAACACCATGCGGGTGTTGGTAATTGACATGGATGCAATCATAAATGACTTCGTTGCTATCAAGGGCGTTTTGGCAGTCGAATGGCAACTGGCAACTTGCAACTGCCAGTCAAGAGCACAAGACGTGGGTGCAGAGAAACAATCCTTAACAGCGAATTATGCAAATTTTCCGACTCCTATGAGATCATAGCTTAACTGCCGGAGTTGGAGTCGAAGTCTGAGACTGAGACTGAGACTAGCACTTGGTATGGGTCTTTGGTCTCTGCTCTCTGGTCTGGTCTGGTCTGCTGTCTGCTCAATAGTCTGCTCTTGTGGGTGGACAATGTGACACGCGTCGTCGTGAAAAACAACAGTTTACTTGCCACAGTCTCCATGGACTCCAGCTGACATGTTGCAGCTTGGTGCTTGGCATCTTGGCATCTTGGCATCTTGAGGCTAGACAGTTTTACTGTCTTCACTGAAAATTTATATTATTTCATGCAATTTGTCATCGTTTTGCCAGCGAAAGAAAGATGACTTTGTGCGAAGTATGGGTTCAGTTGCTTTCATTTACTTTGTTGCACGATGTGCGGTTTGTCAGCTAGAAGGCTTACAAATTATTGTATGTTTATATGAAATTTGTATGTACCGTATGCTTTTGCCTAGGCTTCAAATCAGAACAGATTTTAAAATGTTGCACAAACATAGAACGATTCGAATTGTGTTAAGTTCAGAAAATTGCCAGGTTTATAAATCGCTGGGGTTTTGTGTTTGAAATTTAAAAGCTAAACTTGTGATTCAGGTGAATATTATTATTTATAACTATTTTAGATATTTTTGATCTATAAGTATTGCTTATAAATATCAGAACATTTTATGTTCTTTTCATCACAAACCACAAATTCAAATTATCTACACAACGATTACTAAAATTACGTGAATTAACTGATTTTGGTTTCCAAATTTGAATAAATAATTCAAATTTCTTCCACTATATTCGTTTTTATTTGGTTATTATGAATAGAATGTTTAATTAACAGAATGTTGCTCAAAAAAACCTAAAATATACCATGTATTAAATTTAGTACTAAGTATAATTGACGATTATATAAAGTGAATCTTTATTGTTTTTTTAAAGTTTAATAAAATTTAATTACAATTACAATTATTTTCCAAATTATCTTAAAATAAAGAGTGAGTTAAATCTCCTTTGATCATCAGGAATATGAATAAAATCTTTTTTTTGTTGTAAATTTAAATGAAATTAAATAATTTCCTAAAACATTTTTAAACATGCAGCTTATATGAACGTTTTATTACCATAAATATTTTTACTATTTATAACTTGAGAACTTCCTAATGCCACAAATAAAAAGGACACACATATAATTTAAGCTTAGGTTAAATTTATTTCAATTAAATATTTTTTTATAAAATCTTTTAAAATGAATATCGTGTGTACATGATATTGTAGTGTTGTCTCGCCAAATGTCTGCTCTGAGCGATTTTCTACCAATTTTCCAGTTGATTTTGTGTGGAGGAGTCCTCGGCTCCTCCCGATTTGCGACATTCAAAATATGTGGCACATTATTGTGTTTGCATTCAGGGGTTTTTATGAGTTATTAAATTGCTAAATTTATGTAGCAAATGTGGGCGTTGTGACGACACGCGTTGTTAGTCGCGAGTGGGCGTGGCAGGCATAGGGAATGAATAACTGAAAATGGGGGGAAAGAGCAAGAAGTGATAAAGCTGCAGTGCGATTTCTGTGCGTTTGTTGTGGGTAAATCACACTTAATGAGAGCTCCATGCATGGTTAGAAACTCCCCCGAGGCAGGCAAGGAAGAAAGAACTTCCTGCTGGCCCTTGGCTGGAATGGAGCCTACGAAGTTACGTGGCATCCAAATTGATATTACACTAATTAAAATGCAATAAAATATCGCTGAAATTGCCATTCATAAATCATTACGACCGCAGCGGCGGCGGCAGCAACAACTTAGACATGATCCAGCTGGAGTCGGAGTTGGAGTCGGAGTTGGAGCTGGAGTTGGAGTTGGAGTTGGAGTTGGAGCTACAATTGAAGATTGAGGTGTGAGCCGACAAAGGAAATAACACTGCTGCAATTTGCTTGCAAAAAGCGATGCGCTCATCATCATTAGAGCTGAAAGAGAGGGAGACTGAGAGTAACTGAGACTTTGGATTTGGGACGGGCAATGGCACTTGGTATTGCATCTTTTATATGGTCATCTGGTCATATGGTAGTACCTGCTATTTGCTTTATGATTTTGTTAATTCTGCATAGATTGCCAGCGTCTGCTGTGGGAAAGTCGCCAGCGACATTTGCGAGGGCTTATTAAAATTGCGAATTCTGCTCAAATATTTGAGCAAGCTGCCGCCATACAGAAATTATGTGCAATTTGCGAACAATGGCCGCCGTCTCCGTCCGTCCACGGCATCCATGGCTACCTGGTATGCCGAGTTAATCGCCAATCAATATACTACATGCAATCCCAGTTGCGATTGCCAATCGTTGCTGCCTCCAAACGGTGCGCCCATTATACATAAACAAAATTAAGTGACCATTAAAATGCCATAAACCGAGGGCGATGTCGGCGGCGGCGGCGGTGGAGGGAGGCGTTCATGGTCATTCATGTCGCTGGGATGCGCCGGGATTAAGCGCATTTGAAAATCTCTTGGCCCCCATGTTGCATGCAGCAGCAGCAGCGGCAGCAAGAGGCAAGGCACTTTCGTTTAATGCGGCTGACCACGGCCCACATAAATCGTGTTCTTGTCGCTTATAGCTTTCAATTTGTGACAAGCCGTAGTCCAAATGGAGTTGCCTGCGACTGCGACTGCGCCTGCGTGGGTGCCACTCGACTCCTCTTCACTTCTCTTCAGTGCAGTCTACTGAAGTGCAACGGATTCCTCCCACCTCCTCGTCTGACCGCTTACGCAAAATGTTTCAATTAAGCCAAACACAGAGCGCGAGGGAGACCAGAGCCCAAGCTGCGCCGGAAGTGGCCAGCGTTGGACGATCGCAGCGCTGAAAAATGGCAGCGCGGCACGCAAATCATCAGGCCAAGTTAAGGCCTTTTCAATTGAGGCGCAGTCAGGTGCCGAGCTACGGGCTACTTTTGATGCTGGGCGCCTTGTGCCCACTGATTGATTTATCGAGCAGCGCAGCTCAGCTAATTGAGTTATATTAAGTCAAGTTTCTCTCTCAATCTTAATCTCCTCGCTCTCACACTGTCAGCCAACTGGCCACTGGTAACTGGCAACTGGCAACGTTTGACGTTGAGCCGCCAGAGCTGTTAAATGTGTTTGAGGCTCGACGTTGGCCAGACTTATATGGCCAAAACGCGTCATTAATTGCAGCGCCGCTTTATTATTTTTATTGTCAATTATTGTTAGTTTAATTGTCAATTATTAAATATGACGCGCATCGTCTGTCAGCGTCCCTCTTGTCTCTCTGTCTCTCCTAAATTGATGCACATGGCGTATGCGCAACGTTGCAGTCGCAACTGGCAATCACTGCGTAGCTCAGTTGCCACACATTCGCTTCCCAGTCCCAGGCATCGGTCAGCTGTCAAGGCTTGCTGCCGGATTCACACGCACCGGACCCGAATCGGGTCTCTGGGAATGATCTGCATGGCAGCAGGGGCCAACGAGTGTGAGACAGAAGGCTCTCCCTCTCTCTCTCTTTCTCTTTGTCTGCCTTCCCCTACAGTGCACAGTGGGGTGTATCGCAAAAAAACTGACAATTTTTTTATTTAAATGTTGACTGAGACCAGTCAACCAAGAATAATTAAATTACAAATTAAAATAAGCATAATAAAATTAAATTGATTTAATAAAAATTTAAAAATATGTTAACACATGATCTGAAATCTATTAAAAGAATTAAAATGAAACTGCAGTTCAGCACTACAATTCATCGCTGAAGCATAAAAGTCTATATAAATATTCTATTAAATATTTTTCAATTCTTGTAACTGCATTTTATATTAATTGTTATGCAAAAGTTGGCTGCAAATATCCATTTATTTTATACATTTTAGTTAGTAGTTTATTTGTTTATTTATTTCTGCCAATTTTATGAGCTTTGCAGCCCACTGTGCATTGACCAAGGGAGCGCATAATCAATTATATCTGACAGTTCAGGGCGCGATAGCAGCAGCTGTATGAGACTTGATTAAAGTATCAAGATCTTGTTGCCAAAGCATTCGCAATTTAGCAAACGTAGCAATTTCGAACTGGTTCGGTTTGGCAACTTCATTAAACTTATTCTAATGATGGTTCTTAAACAAATTACCATTTATTAGCTCTTGAGCTTAGTGACAGTTTTATTTAATAAAATCTTTATTTTTACAAACTCTTTGCAGAGTATTCGGACGTCGGCCTGACGTTTATTTGCCCTGCTCGTTTCACATTTTATAACTTAATAATGCCGCTGATGAGAAGATGCCAGCGCGATTGCAGGTGCTAAAAGCTGAAGTAGCCGTTGCTTTGGCTTTTTACAACCTGGCACCGTTTCGTATTGATGTATATCAGCTGCAATCAACAGCTCCCGATGCAATACATCTCCCCCCTCTCTATCTATCTCTCTCATTATCTGCATCATTCGCCGGTTTTGTTGACAAAAGCCGCACTTATGGGCTGATGCTCTGGCTCTGGGGCTTCTGCAATTGTTACGTGCCGCTGCTTCGCTTCATTATTTATTGTTTGGCTGCCGCCTCCTTTCTGAAAATCTCTCTACGATCTGCTGCCAGATCGTAATTGCCAATGTGGCAAGCAAATTGCAATCCAACTTGCAACTTGCAGCTTACAGCTGAGTTGCAAGTGCAGTTGCGTTGCCAATTGTTGATTTAGTGCTCGCTGGCAGCGTCTAATGCGCGGATTAATCGCACAATTAACGGGCCAAACATTTTGACAAACTGAGAAATGCCCGGCGATTTGTCAAGGCGAGCCTGCACCTAAACTGCCACAGCCAGGTGGTCGACTTGTGGGTGTTGGGCTGCCCACCGAACCACATCCAAAAAAAGCAATAAGCAACGCGCGTAAATCAACAGGACATGCCACAGACTGAGGACACAACTGCAGTAGAAGAAACATCCGGGCAGGTCGTTGCTTCTAATCAACTCAGACGAAGTACGGCCAGGATGTCGTCCTGGCTGGTTGCCTCGTAAAAACCAAATGAATGAGCTTCCTTGACAAACAGAAAAAAAGAAAACAAAAAACACTTTACGACAAGCCGCACAAATTGGACGCTCCTGTTTGGGGTCCAAAATTCTTGGCTTGTTATGACCAAAAGAGTTAGGGTATTGTCAAAAGTTCATTCGACATTATGGCAAAGTTAAACGCAAAATTTAGCATACATACATATATCTACAATATTATTTAATGCATATTATAAATATTAAGATGCATAAGTTCGTTAATTATATTTTATTTATTTATTTATTATTTACTTTCAAAATTAGCCGATAGAAAAAAAAAACATGGATGCATCAGTCAACTTCAATGATTTTAATGCGATATATTAATATTTCAGCGTTTAAAAAAATACAAAAAACATTTCGCTACAAGTTTATAGCCAAGAAGGTCAATATCGGAGTTTAATAATATCGTCCACTCTGAATGTAATTCATCCTTATTTTCCTAATTCTTTTGTTGTTAGAACAACAAAAACATCAGACAGCAGGTTGATTTTTTAAGAGCTTCAGGACTTTATTTCTATAAAATATTGTGTCATAAATATGGTATTTATTTATTTAATAATAAATTAAAATGCTACAACAAAGGACTAAAAGTGACTAGAAGTTACAGCATTAATCACAATATTACCATATTCTACCAAGACATTTAATCTACAATTGGTGTTCGAAATAGGTTTATTTATTTGTATTCAATTGTATTCGTTTCTTTGTAGAGTACATTACATTTTAATGTTTTTAATTTATGTTAATATACCGGGTAGCACTTAGGAACTTATGGCTCACTGCCTAACCTAACCTAACCTAACCTGTGACAATTGAATGCGGTTAGAGTATTTGTAATTCGTGCTGGGCTGCTGCCCAACACTTTACGTGTTTTATGGGCCAGAATAGTGCAAGTCGCATTCGCATCATGTTGAGGCTGATCACAAGAGCCAAAGGCTGCTGGCCGAGCAAACGGTTCAAGGCGCCCCCTGGCGTTGGCCATTTGCATTTGGCTTTTGGCTGTCTGTGCAGAATTCTTTTACGTTTTGCGTGTTTGTGTTTTGTGGGGCGCAAATGAAATGCAATTTTAGCCAAGAGGCGAGCGCTTATCACTTGTGTATCATCAGTTGGGAAATTAAATGAAATTGCTGTCAAAGAAAGAGAGGCAAACTTGTAGGAGGCAGCCACCGATTCCAATCGCTGCTGCGCTCCGTTTGGCAGCGCCAGGCGGGCGAATGGCGAATGGCGATTGGAATCGCTCATGTCCATTTCACCCGCCTGCAGCGGGCAGGTTTCCCACACTCACGCACCCAATGCGACATTTTCTAAATCGAATGCATGCCAAAAAAAATAGATATATACATATAGTATGTGTGTGTAGGAAAAACAAAACCAACAGCTACAGCAAAAACGACTCAAAGACAAACCGCAAAAGACTATAAAGATTTTTAATATGCAAGCGTCAGATAACTGCCGATGGGGCGGCGGAGGTTGCAAGAGGTTTCAGGAGGTTGCAAGAGGCTGAGGCTGAGGCTGTGGCAAGAGCAAAGCGCAGCTGCTGCCGCATTAATTACACCACAGTGCGCTTTGAGGCAGCCACCGAGAGGGGTGCGTGGGGGCAAGGGACAGCACCTGGTACGATCGAGGGTGAAACCTGCTTGGTTGGTTTGTTGGGTTGTTGGTTTGTTGGTTTGGTCTGGTCTGGTCTCGTCTCGTCTGGGTAGAGGCACCCGCATAAGGCTGGCGATCCGATCCATTCATGCTGCGATAGACTGCACATAAAATTCATAGCTTTTTGAATGTCATTTGTCGTTAACAGGCCGCAAGTTTGTTTCAAATTGACTTGGGAATGGCAAACTGAAAGCCAAATCAAATCAATGGCTGCCACAAAATTGCTTGCAGATCAAAGATCTTTGCCTGGCAATATGGTGGACTGAGCTGCCATCATGATGGGGATTACAATTGAAAGATTTTCATAAAGATTATTATTGATATCAGGCTAAGAATGTCAATGAAAAGTATTTAGCGAGCAAACGTTGTGCTTTCATGACGTTTTTTGCATTTATTGTGAAAACTCCTGATTATATTTATTGACAAAAATGAGTTTTCCCATTTTTTGTTCTTAAAATTTAAAATTAATACTAATGTTTTATTTATCTACAAAATGCTTATACATACTAATACCTTATTAAACTTTTTATTTGTATTCGTTTCAGAAGCTGCAAAGAAGACGACAAACACGGTGCAAAAGGACCAACAGATTTCTGAGTCGATGCTTAGTGGACGTAAAGCGAAAACGAAATCGGAATCCGTATCCGAAAATCAATCGGTGACGGAATCCCTATGCTTGGCGTATACACCTACCAGAAGAAGAAAAAGCCATAAACAGAAGTTCGATTCCACATTCAAATATTCTACATAAATTAAAAATCATAACAAGTGTGAATCAAATCAAATGAACGGAAACGAAGGGCACATTAACAACTGCAAAATACCCGTTGATTACAATAACATATTGAAGGTGTCATTCGCAAAACCATACATGAAAAACAAAAACATTAACACTAATTAAAGAGGGAATACCCAATCCAAATACACTCACAAGCACCGCAATCCACCTTCAACCAATCTCAACTCTCCCAATTCCATAGAAGTAACAATAACTAATACAAAGAGAGAGAACAGCAAATAATTGCTTCAACAAAATGGCAAACGTCAATGTTAATCGTAGTGTCACGGACATCTTCTATCGCTACAAGATGCCCCGTCTTCAGGCCAAGGTTGAAGGCAAGGGCAACGGTATCAAGACCGTTCTGGTCAACATGGCCGATGTGGCTCGCTCCATCGGACGTCCGGCAACCTATCCGACCAAGTACTTTGGCTGTGAGTTAGGCGCCCAGACGCAGTTCGATCATAAAAATGAACGTTTCATTGTGAATGGCTGGCATGATGTGAACAAGCTGCAGGATTTACTCGATGGTTTTATACGGAAATTTGTATTGTGCCCAGAATGTGATAATCCTGAAACGAACTTGACTGTATCGGCTAAGAATCAAACAATTTCTCAGTCATGCAAGGCTTGCGGTTCTCACGGTCTGCTCAAGGTCAATCATAAGGTCAACACGTTCATTTTGAAGAATCCCCCGTCGATAAATCCGGCTGCCCAGGGCTCCTCGCGAACGGTGAGCAAACGTTCGAAGCGTGGGCAAAAGCAAAAACTAGAGAACTCCGTGGGATCCATGTCCAATAATTCCGGAGGTGAATCCGACGGAAACAACGGCACGAATCATGCGAGTCAAACGGAGGCGGAGATCAGTGCTGCGATACCGGAGAAGAGCACTGTCGAGTGCGACGATGATGGTGGTTGGAGCGTTGATGTGTCCAAAGAGGCAATACGCGCACGTTTGCAAGATCTGACGGCCGGTGCCAAGAGTATGACCGTCTCAGATGATTGTGACAAGACTGAAAAGGAGCGCATCGACATCTTCTACGGGCTGGTGAAGACCAAGCGTGACAACCAGGAGCTAAACGATGTTTCTACGCATAACTCCTTACTGATCGAAGCAGAGCGTTTGGATGTTCTGAACAAGGCTCCGTTGGTGCTCGCCGAGCTCCTCTTCACGGAGAACATCATCAACGATGTGCGCAAAAATCGCCTTCTGCTATTGCGCTTTACTCTCAATAATCCGAGGAGTCAGCGTTATCTGATTGGAGGCATTGAGCAGACGGTCGAGCTGCATGCGAAAACTCTAATGGGCAAGGTCGCGGGCATCTTCAAGGTCTTCTACGATCTGGACATACTTGACGAGAAGGTCATACTCGAGTGGTCCCAGAAGGTATCCAAGCGTCACGTGTCCAAAACGATTGCCACCGAGATACATGAAAAGGTCAAACCCTTCGTGCAATGGCTCCGGGATGCCGAAGAGGAGGAATCCTCCGAGGATGACAGTAACGATGCTAATGATTCGGACATTGAAATCGTGCACGACGATCGAGCTCGAGTCGAGCCCCTGAAACTCGTCACTGCCGGTGTAGTTGCAGCGGCCAACAAAAAAGCTCTTGAGGACGAGGATGGTGACGAGATAAACATTGATGAGATCTAAGCAGGAATTGAGAGCGAGAGGTCGTATTTGTGTGCGTGTGGGCGTATGAGGTGTGGATATCGAAAGAAAGAATGAAGACACATCAAATAAGAAATATAAAAGAAGCTCTTCTAATCCTCTTCTCTATTCATTTTGTTATCTACCGTTTCGATTAATAAATGTATATTTAAAAATTATCGAACCCAATAAAATGAGTGTATCTCTGTCATATCTCAACCCTTTTAATGTCACATTATGGTGAGAGAGACGATTGTATCGATTAGGGAAACCAAAAATATCGAACATATCGATAACGTGGAATATCGACCCTAGGCCAGTTCAAATCGATATCAAATAAAAGGCAAAATTGCAATTAATATACAAACGAAAACAGAACAAAAACTTCATTAAAATCGTTGGACGTAAAAAGCAACAATTAATTATGATCCCATTCACGAATCACTCATATGCATACCTTTTTCAGCTTGACAAACTGATGGACTGACCGTTAAGGCTAATGCTGTTGGTTACCATATCGAATGCAGCGCTTCTGTGGAAAACAGTCATAATGAAGCTGCATCGAGTAGGGTCCAGATAGAACCCAACCATGCTTCACAAACCTTTCTCAGAGGAATGCCGTGGCAGTCCATTTTCTCCGTACTGCAGTGCTCGCAATGGGCGATTATGTGGTCGCGATAAGCATATTGGTCGATTCAGAGATTCAGTGATTCAATGATTCAGTGGCAGGCGCACCAAAGTGGCAACAGCAATTTGTAGCTGGGTGAACGTGTATGGTCCGAAATGGCAGTTAACTTTTTGCCTTTTTGCTGGTTTTTGCTACTGCAATAGCCAATGCTGCTGCTTAATTAATAGACAGTCGCTGCATGGACAGTTGACCACTTGCATATGATCAATACGTGTTGATTAGTGCCTGGTAGTTGTTATATCTTGTATCTGGAATCTTGGCGCTCGGCTTTTATGGGCCGCTGAGTTGACAATATTGTTTTTTTTTTCTTTTTCTTTTTTTTTTTGCTTATTTTTTGCCTCTTTTTACCTTATGAGCAATAGCCTTCGTGTCATTTCTTGTCGCATAAATCAAGCTGTTGCCCCGCAGCTGCAATGCTGGGTTTGGTGACGCCCCAAAGCTAAAATATATAAGATACACAATAAAAAATACCACTCGGCTGTTGCGGGAGTTTTCCGTTCCCAGGCACAAGGCAACCGCAACGACCTTAGCAAATATGCAATTGTTTGACATTAATTTATAGCTCAGAATGCAATCAAATTACAAAGCGCTGGTATGTGGAAATCAATGAGCTGCTAAGGTCGTGCGTGGGTGTAGCAACATTAGCAACAAGCCAACAACTGGCCCATGCCACAGCAACAACAACAACTGCAACAACAACGGCAACTCCATTGGCAACAACTGCACCTGTTGCAGCTGCAACAAACTCCAAGCTCCGCATGGCTCTGTCCGGGGGCAACAAGCGCATGCAAATTTGTGATTAAGGTCAGCTGGCATCATCATCAACTATGGTCTGGGTTCATCTTGAGTATGCCGGCTGTGGGTGCCCAGCGCAGTCGGACAGAGGGACAGACAAACAGACGAACAGACGGACGCACCAGACACCGCTCGCGGCGACTGTCACTTTTGAGCTGTACAGCGGAAAGGGGCTAACAAGCCTAACTAGGCCCTGATGAGCTGCTCTTGGCCGTACATTAAAGTCTTAGTACTTTTTCTAATGCTCTCTTCGAAGTTGACTGACCCTAAGCTTACTCTGATGGGCGTAAGAAGTGGGAAGATGCATATTTAACCATTTGACCAAAACAATCGACTTACTATATGTCGAATTTGTTATCAAAATGTCACGTTAGTGACCTCAATTACCCTTAATTCCTTGTGGAAATATAAAACCTATAACTATATAAAAATAACTAAATTTTTGATTTGATCTATTATTGTAAAAACAAGAAATTAACTACCCTCTTCACGTCATCTCATATGCGTTATTTGCAGCTATTTTCCTAGTTTACAATAAATGGTGTCAAATAATATTATATATTAAATTATAAGATTACCATTTCAAGCTTAACTCGTTCAGAGGTAATCTGCAGATTAGCGCTGTATTTTTATATTTTTCTAAATTTTTTTAGAATGTACAAAAAGCATGCAACTAGCGTGTCGTCTCTAATATTAGTTAAGTAAATTGTGAATAAATTAATTCCATAATACCGATTCGCGCGAATTCTTATTACTAATTGATGACGGCAAAATAGTTTTATCGATAATGGTTTATTATAATCTTAGAATTAATTAATAAATTATAACAATAATAAAAATAATTAATATATTGTAAACGCATTTTGGTTTACCTTTTTTGCCAATCAGTTTTCGATGAAGTTAAATCGTTAAGGGAAATAAAATAATCGATGCATGTTTTATTGTACCATAACTAATAATAAGTTTTTTAATTTAATTCAAGCTTAATGAAGTTGTAATAAACCTAAAAAAAAGTCGGTTGCTTGTAAAAAGGCCATATTCAGACAATCTTGAATGGGACCATATTGCTTGAATGGCAATGGTCATAATAGAAGGCGATTAATAAGACACATCGCTAATTGTAATTCATTAAATATTGTTGATTAAATTGACTATGCTGCAATTCAGCTAGAATACCAAATCACCGACTGCGCCTGAATATTATGTTATAAATTTTGAGTGCAATGAACCAGTGTGTTTGTATTTTGTATTCAATTAAAAAGTGTTCAGTTGTACTATATGTTTTAAGATCTTTTATGCCACTAATTTAAAATTGATCTCGTTATTTTTGTGTGTTGGCAACTCTGAACTTTGTTAAGAGCGCGAAATTGCAGTGATTAGCAAACAAATTGCAGCACACTTTGATATTTGCAAACAAATTATTGTTATAATGTACAAATTAAAAGCGCATTTCGAGTGCAACCTCGGACCCAGTTAGTCGTAAAATTAGTCGCTGAGCGTTTAGCATTAATTTGAACAAGCTATGACGAATCATTGCGCTTAAGATAATAACTATTAAGTCCGCAGATAGTATTCTATTAACACCTTCAGCGCTCGCTCGCTGGCCATGGCAAAAACACCTAACGATAAACGAAAAGCAAAAACTGGCAACGAGAAAGCCTGGCTATTAAAGGACGTTAACCAGTATCTCTGGCTTAATTGCCAAGTGCGGTACGAGCTGTTAATGACCGCCAGCGGGCAGCAAAAGTCAAAGAAAAAGGCAGCTTCCGTTCCCAGGCTGAAGTCGGAGTTGGAGCCTTGGTTGGGGCACACTCTCTCAGCGCCACGGGGCATGCTTCCGGCATAAAAATGTGTGTCATAAAAGAGTTTGGTCCACTTGATGCCGATGTGGCTGAACAAAAGACATTGCATTAAATCAGTTTATTGGCTAGAGCAGAGCCAGCAGGCAGGCACTCTCACTCTCAGGCCAGAGCATATGGTATTTTTAATTACCTTCAACTAATAGTTAACAGTAAACTCAACGACTTTTCTAACTCGAGCCATTTGTGTCTCTGAGCGCCTAAATAGGGGCGTGTTGCGCCTTTCTAAAATCTGTTAAAATTGATTAATTTCCATCTGGCATAATTGACAGCAGTAAATAATCTTGTCAAGTGCCTAATCAACCCAAGCTCAGCATAAAACTACCGAATGAGTACTCATCAGCATAGACGTGTGAATAATTTGAATAATCATGAATTGTATAATTGCACTCGCAGGCGTATAATTTATTACCAAGGGGTTAATAATCGTTTTAATGTACAATTAACAAACTAAACAGAGATTTGTGGGTGGCTCAGCTGTCAAAGAATTTGCCACTGAAGGTCGGGCTTTGTGTTAGACCCTGTACTTTGAAAAAATAACAAATGGGTCTTTTATGTAAGTGCAAATGAATAATGTGTGTAACAGGCAGACGTAGGCGTGGTGGATCCCACGAAGTATATATATTCTTGATCAGGTGGAGCAGCTGAGTCATGTTCGTCTGTTTGTCCAAATAAACACATAGCTATCGTTAGCTACACTCAGAGAAAAAACCAAACCATTCTGACTTGAATCAATCCAAAAACGGGTCAAAAGTCGTGTTATCCAGAAATTACTTGATTTGAGTAAGAATTACTTAATTCAAGTAAGAATCATGTAATCCAGAATGGCTTGATTTTAAGTAAGTTTTGGATATTTAGGAATATTCCGGATTGATTTAATCTATCCTGATGTTTCTTGAATCAATCCTGTTTTTTCTTAATTCAATCGTGATTTGACTTGAACTAAAAAATTAACAAAAAAAAAAATCTTTTATTTTTGTTTTTTTTTTTTTTTTTGTATTTTGTGGTTGCATATTTTATTACAATAGTGAATTGTTATAAATAATTGAATAGTAATATTTAATTTTTACTCATATAATAATTTTTTTTAGTACTTACCTGCGGCAGGAATCGAACCCGGAACCCAGTGATGTCTGTGTGAATAATGCCTTCGTGCTAGTCGCCAACGCCGTCGCCAATAATTTTCGGCGTCGGTTCATTGCCGATCATAACACACACATACAACAAATTTGTGAAAAAGGCATACAGAAAACATATATTGCTGTCCTGCTCTTTTCGTCATGGCAACGTATGTAAACAAACCAAATTTTGTGAAACAGGCATATATTTCATATTGCTGTCCTGCTCTTGTCGTCATGGCAACGTTTGTAAACAAACCAAATTTTGTGAAACAGGCATACACAATATATTACTGCACTGCTCTTGTCGTCATGGCAACAAGAAACTAAGAAAGTTTTCGGCTTAGTTCTAGCGTGTGTTTTCTTGAGTTAAGCAAGTTTCCGCCTAATTCAAGTATTTCTCACTTGAAACAAGAAATATATTTCTTGTTTTTGAATGTAAGCCAGATTCTTACTTAAATCAAGAAATATCAAGTAAGAAACTTTCTAGAATTTTTCAAGACATTTGTCGGATTGATGTAAGCCATAAAAATCAATCCGGATTCTGGCTACTTTTCCCTGAGTGTAGAGATACCGTTCTCCTATGCTGCAAGCAGATCAATTTTGTTTTCAATTTTTAATACCATTTCATATATACGTAGCCTATAGCAGCCTCCATCGATGCTGTGAATTACAATATGATCTGATAAGAAACATCGAAGATATGTAATTATGCAGAGGAGGTATATGGCGTATGGTATAATCTGTATAGAAAAGCACAAGGTCTGCTACTGTGGGCTAGGTCCGACTGATCTGCTCCGTCCTTACTGTTTTTTTTGTGTGTGTTGTCGATCTTAAACTGGTTCTCTAAATGTTAATTATGACACACCGACTAATCTCTTGGACCTACAGATGAGCCGCTGCGACTTGCCAATCTAGTTGCGTATCAGACACGGTCCCAAAAAGTTCGACTATGAATTGGAATTTGTTTACGGTATGTTGGCGTATTTTTAGCGTTTTTGTCATATTGAAATTCGGCTTTTGATAAACAATATTCCAGCTGCTGCTGCTGCTGCTGCTGGTCGTTGGTTCTATTCAAGCTGGACTCGTGCCACTTTTGCAAAACAAACACATACAGCTGCAGCCTGTGGGTGACAACAAATACACGCTAAGGTCAGCCGAGAATGTTTTGAGTCTGACAATAGATTTAATTTCAGATTTGTTTCTATTTCTCTCAGCTTACGTCATCCGTATGGCACTGAGCGCGAGGAGACCGTAGAGCAAGGGGTGGCTGGGGAGCTGCTGGTGAAGGGGGTGCTGAGGCAGGAGTATCCGCTGCAGGGCGGCAAGCTGATTGTCACCTACGAGGCGGGGCCCAACGGCTATGTGGCCAAGTACAGTTATGTTGGGGGGCAAGAGATATTTCCCATACTGGGCCTAAGTCCCAATGCACTGAAGTCAACCGTGGGCAAATGAAAATGCAAAGAAAATATCAAATAAAATAAATGAATAATAAATTCTAGAATGTGTATCAAATAAGTGGTTAAGTATTTATGTGTTTATTATAGCCTGTGCCATTTGAAATATATAAAATATGGACGGAGCGGATCAGTGGGACGGAGGCTACAGTCGGACGTAACCGACAGTAAGAGACCCTGTACTCTGTTCAAAATGTACACACATACACGTATTACTGACTCACTTGCATATACACACACTCACACATAGAGGCAAGCTACGTATGTCCGTGCATGCGACATACCCCCCCTCTGCCTAGTGATGCTTATTGTCTTCTTCATGTTTTCGCTGTTTCTTATCCGATCGTAACGAAATTCACAAAATCAATAGATAAGCTAGTTATGTATATAACAAATTACAAGTTAATAACTTCAAAGCTGTGGCTGCAGTAGTTTTTTGGGGTTTGCGTGGGAAGGGGGGGAGGTATCCAAAATCTAAGACAAACTTGTACTTCTTACTGAACCGAAATCCCGAATATGGTGTCTGTTGCTGAGATCTAGGTGTTCATACAGACGGACAGACAGACAGACGGACATAGCTATATCGACACGTCTTGTCGTCCTGATCAAGAATATATATACTTTGTGGGGTCTGCCACGCCTCCTTCTGGGTGTTACACACATTTCCTCTTTACACTTAGTTAATAGACCCTTTTGTACTTTTTCAAAGTACAGGGTCTAACCAGAATGGGCGGAGCAGATCAGTCGGACGGGCCCGACTGTTTTATACCCTGTGCCACAGCTCGCGCTGCGCGCTCGCAAATACAGTATAAAATATTTTAAATATAATTATATAAAACTGTCATACATAACGTAGCAGCAATTCTTCTTCTTACTGTGTTATGTGCGCCAGTTTTAACGGCCGCGCTGCTAGAGGGCGAGCGAGTTGCCGCCTGCAATATTGTTTCACTAATAACTCCTGTATTTATTAACCGATTTCAATGCGCTTTTCAGGATAGTTAAATATAATGAAAGAGAGTATATGTTCCAAATAACAACATTCTATGTTAATTTTTACGCTTGTTATTCGGTTTTTATCGATTAAGGCGTAAAGGAGGCATGGCATCCAAAATTTGAACAAAGCCTCATCTGCGTATGATATAGACCTACCAACTACTGAAAACAGAATTTATGTAAATAGCTTAGTGTCTCTACAATAGGCGAATGTATTTTATTTCATTCATTGTGGGCGGCAGGGGCGTGGCATCCAAGATTTGAAATAAACTTGATCTGCGTTTGGTACACACCTTTCAAAAGAGACCAAAACGGTTTCTCTAGCTTCTATAGTTTAGAAAATCTCAGCGTTCATAAGACGGACAGACGGACGGACAGACAGACAGACGGACAGGGCTAAATCGACTCAGCTCGTCTCCCTGATCAAGAATATATTTACTTTGTGGGGTCTGCCACGCCTCCTTCCGCCTGTTACATACATTCTGGCAAAGTTATTAACCCTGTTTTTCCCATTTTTCAAATGGGCATAGGGTATAACCAGTAAGGACGGAGCGTCCGACTGTAGGAGACCCTGTACTTTGTGTTTTCTCCGCTGTTTCTTTTCCGATCGTAATGTAATTCACAGCACCGATGAGAATTGTCATAGACTACGTACATGCCACATCCCAAATCTTTAGCTTCAAAACTGAAGCTTTAAAACTGTAAACTGTAGATAAATTGGTTTTTCGATTAGCGGAGGAATGAGAGGAGTTATCAAAAAACCCAAACAAAGTTGATATGATTGCTGCAAAGGAGAACCTAAATGCCCAAAAATGGTATTTCTAGCTCTTATAGTCTGCAAGATCTAGGTGGCTTCTTTGTCTGATCTATTTTCGCTGTTTCTTCTTCGTTCGTAAAGTAATTCACAGCATTGATGGATAATGCCATAGGCTACATACATGCCAAATCCCAAGTCTATAGCTTTTAAACTGTGGCTGTAGTAGCGCTTACATACATTTATAAAACAATTTACTGCTGTATAACTTCGCTGTTTCTTCTCCGTTTGTAATGTAGTTCACAGCATCGATAGATAATTCAATAGGCTACTCACATTCCAAATTACAAGTCTGTAGCTCTAATATTGTGGCTGCAGTTGCACATAAATTCATTTTGAAAAACATTGTCTATTGCATATCTTCGCTATTGCTATTTCAAACCATAATTTAATTTAAAGCAACGGTGGAGAATGCCATAGGCGACGCATATGCCAAATTGCAAGTATGTAGCGCTATTATTGTGGCTGCTGTGGCGTTTATAGTTTTCGAGATTTTTGAGGTAGGTGTAGATTTTTGATGATTAGCGGATGAAGAAGGCGAGATATCAAAAGTTTGAAACAAACTTGATCTGCTTGCATTAGCTGACTACCTAAATCCGGAAAGGTGTTGTTTTTAGCTCTTATAGTTGCTGAGATCTAGGTGTTCATACGGACAGACGGACAGACACACAGACACACAGACGGACAGACGGACATGGCTATATCAACTCAGCTCGTCGTCCTGAGTCAGAATATATATACTTTGTGGGGTCTACCACGCTTCCTTCTGCCTGTTACACACATCTGTCATTTGCACTAAATTAATACACCCTTTTACTTTTTTAAAGTACAGGGTCTAAAAATGGGAAATACAGAGTTATAAACTTTGTCAGAATGTATGTAACAGGCAGAAGGAGGCGTGGCAGACCCCACAAAGTATATATTCTTGATCAGGAGAACGAGCGGAGTTGATTTAGCCCTGTCTGTCTGTCTGTCTGTCTGTCTGTCCGTCTGTCCGTGTGTCCGTCTGTATGAACGCGTCGTTCTCAGCAACTATAAGAGATAGAGCAGCCGTTTTGGTCATTTTTAAAAGGTGTAAACCATACGCAGTACAAGTTTATTCCAAATTTTGGATGCCACGCCCCTACCGCAAACAATTGCCATAAATATAATACAATGACTTATTTAAACGCGTCGATCTCACCAACTTATAATAGCTAGAGCAGCCGTTTTGGTCATTTTTAAAAGGTGTAAACCATACGCAGTACAAGTTAATCCAAATTTTGGATGCCACGCCCCTACCGCAAACAATGGCCATAAATATAATACATTGACTAATTTAAACGCGTCGATCTCACCAACTTATAATAGCTAGAGCAGCCGTTTTGGTCACTTTAGAAAGGTGTATACTATACGCAGAGCAAGTTTATTCCAAATTTTTGATGCCACGCCCCTACCGCGAACAATGGCCATAAATATAATACATTGACTAAATTAAACGCGTCGATCTCAGCAACTATAATAGCTAGAGTAGCCGTTTTGGTCATTTTTGAAAGGTGTATACCAAATGCAGAACAACTTTATTTACATTTTTGGATGCTAAATAAATTCTTTCTTCTACTCATCAACTGTGGAGATGATTCATATCTACCAATTCTGCAATTTCAATTAAATCGGTCCATTATTAAAAGAATTATGATTAATAAAAGAAATTTTTTTTTTTTTTAATTTTGATGTATATGTAAGTAGTAGTAGGCAATGGTCCATATAATAATATCCCGATATACCATTGGCCTCCTCGTGGCCTCGGGCTTGCCCGACTGTCATGTCTTGCGGGCGCTAGCTAATAAAAATAAAATAAAACAAAAGAATATATATTTAGTTCTTGTTTAATGTTTCAGTGTAATAATATTTCTTGTAATTATTGTTAGTACAATAATTTGTAGTGAAATAATATTCCCTGTAATAATTAGTGTAATATAATAAAATAACATTTAGTGTAATAAGATTTAGTGTAACAATATTTAGTGTAATAATATTTAGTATAATAATATTTAGTGTAATAGTGGCATATCATTATGTAGTGTGATGGTATTTTGAGTAACAGTATTAAGTGTGACAGAATTCGGATTTATTGATCAAATCATAACTCTTCGTCCAACCAGGGATGTTTCAGAGCTGTGGCTGCATCACAGCGCATTGATGGGCGCATTTGAATCATGGTTGTCAGCAAGTGGGATAGCTCTTCGGACAAATTATGTTCCTCATGCAATATGTTTTCCAAAGACTTCCTTTCTGGGTTCTGGCAAAACTTAACATACCCCTGCTCAGTCAGGATATCGGACTGGGCTCTCTTTCTTAAGTCAGAGGGCACTCTTCCCAGCACAGCCGTCATTTCGTGTAGCAACATTACATCATCATTACATTCACATCTCGGGGACGGTTTGGCTTCAAATAGTATTTGCCCCGTGGCCAGCTTGAAGAACATGATGCCGGTGCTCCAGATATCGGTGGATATATCGAAACCGGCCGATAATATGACTTCTGGAGCACGGTAGGCAGGCGCTTGTATCAAGCCATAATGCAGATCCGTAGATGATTCGCACTTCAATGCATTGCCAAAATCTCCGATTTGCACATGGGGAGCGTCCCAACCATTCGTGAAGCTAACCAGAACATTGTCGGGTTTTATGTCCGTGTGCACTATTTTGAGGGAGTGTATATAGGCGAGCCCATCCAGAAACTGCCGAAATATGGACTTAAGCATCGGTATTGGAAGTCCACTAAGAAGTTTTTTTAAGATCACGCCGAGATCTTCGTCCAACAGGTTTGTAATGTTTACGTATCTTATGGAATCGTTAAACTTGCAGGGGAAATCATTAATATGTTCCAATACATGCTGATTGTAATTGTTTTCATGCATGAATCTCATCAGATCTGCCTCGTTTCTGACGTTTTGGTTTTTTTTTTATATTTTTAGAGCCATCTGGCGATTCTTGCTAAGGTCCCAAGCTTTATATACCAAAGAATCGCGGCCAGTGTAGAGCTTATCTACCAAGTCATATCGTCCTGGGTATTTTAATTAAAATTTGAATTAATTTAATTTAATCTTTTATGCCTGCACTTACCGTTAATTGTACAGATTGTACAGCCTTTTTTAAATGCCTCCAACGTGTCAGTGTCCATTTCGGCTTCCCTAAGCTCCTCATCGTCCTCACCCAGATCTGAATATCAATTAATAATTATTAACGAAGAAATTTGTAAAGATTAATAAACTTACGCTCTTTAATGTTGGATTCCGTTACTGTTGCTATAACTCCAAATTGTTCAAGAAAATGAGCTTCTGTGACACCTACGCTATTCGAGCCATTCGAACTATTCGACCTATTCGAACTATTCGAGCTATTCAAAGAATTCGATCTATCCGAGCTATTCGATCTACTCGAGTTATTCGAGTATTCGCAATCTGAAATTGTTAAACCGTGAAACTTTATTATAGTTTTTAATGAATTAAAATTTTTAGAACTTACCAGAAGCATCGCCAGTTTTCATATTTTTTGCGCCTGCGGGTAATTCTGATTCTGATTCAGAATCCGATTCTAAAATATTTTCCCATTCATTGGGGTTCGACATTTTAAAAATTTAATATTTAGTTGTTGCTGCTACAACGAATGAGCTTCGAATGAATATTTTAAGGAAATCTGTAGGGACAATTTTTATTTTTGCTTTGGCTGAGCAGTGTGAACGTATTTCAATAAAAACAGTGTTGTGCAACAAACAAAACATAAAATGCCAGAGTGGCAACGTATGCTATCTAAAGTTTGTCAAAATGGAAAATGGTTACTAAACAATAAAGTTTTTTTTAGAAAATTTGCCAGAATAATAATATAATAAGTTGAAATATTTTTATACCCTGTCATACAAAATTTTTACAACAACAATAGCATTCTGTGCGAACTACGCCACTACTGTGTGCAGCAGCCTACCAAGCTAAAGATACTCTGGGTCCCAGGGCACATGGGCATTGAAGGCAATGAACATGCTGACAAGATGGCCAAAACAGCAGACCAAGCTCCTTGTCATAAGGTACTGCCTGGCAGCGAGCGGGACATAAAAAGCCAAATAAAACACATTCGACGAACTGATGAATTGGCCGAGTGAAGCTCCCTTCGGCACTGGTACACCTCCTGTAACCCAAACAAGGAAAAATTGCACTACCTGCCTTCGTGGGACAGAAAAACCTGCATCCTCCTGTCTCGGCTCAGAACCGGCCATACCAACATAACTCACCAACACTTGCTAAACGGGGGAACTACTCCTTGCTGCACCAACTGTGGAGATCAACAATCAACGGAACACCTTCTGGACAAGTGTGCACACCACCAGCTTCAGCGAAGCAACATATTTGGCAGTTGTCTACCATCCAACGCATTAAAAGACCCCTCTGACGATAATATTAAAATACTAATTAAATATCTAAAAAAAATGTAAACTATTTTACAACATTTAATTAATGAGAGAGTCGATGGCCCAGTAGCTAGTACTCCTAATTTTAAATATTAGTTATTATATTATTAATTTGTATAATAGGTAATAAAATAATAATAATAATAATTTTTATACCCTGTACCCATTGAAAAATGGGAAAAACAGGGTTAATAACTTTATCAGAATGTATGTAACAGGCAGAAGGAAGCGATTTATTTGCAATTTATTTGATATTATTAGTTATACATATATATTTGTGAATTTTGATTGTAATTATTTTTTTATTTTTGAATAATACGTCGAAACCAACTTTTTTAATTTCTTGAGAAAAACGGCACATGTGCCGAAACGCCTAGAACAATAAATGCTTAATAAAATTTCATTGTTATTTTGATTTGAGAATAATCAGAAATACAAGTGAAGAGCCAGACCTACATACATCCAGCAAACAAATGGACCTGAGTTTTATTTTAGCATAAATTCAAGTAAATTGCGCCATAATAATTTTGTATAATTTTGTTTGTGAAGTGTCTGGTTGAGAGTTGAGCATTTGAGCATCACTTTCTTTGCCACATCCCGTTGTTTGTCGGCGTTTCGGACTTGTGCAGTTTTAACAACGCATCCATAATCACCTGATGCTTGTTCGAGCGCCCCAAGCCCCCTCTCGGCCCCCCTCCGCCCCTCGCCACCCACAGGTGTGCGCTGCAAGCACGCAATCATGCGGCACATCAACAATTTTCCATAGCAATGAGGCGAACGGTTTCGGCTTTTGTGCGGGTGATTGACGCTTGTTGCATGCAACTTCAGCTGCGGCCAGTCGATTTTTAAGTGGTCGTAACCGCAACGTGAAAACACTCGCCAAATGGCCCCTCGGCACCAGCTTTCAGCTTGCAGCTTTCAGCAGCCGCCAGGCCAAACAGCCAAACAGGTAAACGAATAAACGGATAAACGGGCTAACGGGCACACAGGCAAACAGGTGAAATGTTTGCTAAAAATCAACAACAATCCAGCATGGCCTTTCTAACGTGCCCTGCCGCTGCGTCCACATCCACCCGCGCCCCCCTCTCTCCGACCTCTCTCTGTTGCACCTTCTGTGCGTGCGTCAATATGCGTGCAACAAGTTTGCCTTGGCGTATTTCTTTTTTCTGCCTTTTTTTGTGGGTGCCCCACACTTGAAATTTATTACAACTCGATTACTTGTACTTACCACATTTTTTCTCAGGCAGTTGCCAGATATCGATCAGGTTGCCCCGTAGGTTGCCCCGTAGGCTGCCCCGAAGCTGCCACTAGCTGCAGGCCATACCTCCGCTGCCTGCAGGCTCTGGTCTCAGTGCTGCCGCTTTTATTTAAGAAAACATGCAGAAAGTGCACTGAAATAAAGCAAAAAGCCATTTCATTGCTTCTCATTCGATTTTCCGTAATTTATTTGATTTCATTTGTAATTTTAGATTTTTTATCACCATATTATCTTTAACTATTCATAATATTTAATTCCTAACTTTAATTTTAAACTTAATCTTAATAAATCTATGTATATCAGCGTAAGCAAGCGCAATTTCGGCTGGCGCGACTTCGGCCAGCGAGAGTTCGGCCATCGAGAGTTTGGCCATCGAGGTCCAGCGAGTGTTAGGCCAGCGAATGTTCGGACAGCAAGTGTTTTGCCAGCGAGAGTTGCACCAACGAAAGTTGGATCAACGAGAGTTGAACTTAAGAGAGTCGTTAGAGAGTCGTTCAAGCTTTCGAGGTCGTTAGTTGCATATCAATATAATTCTTTGTATATTCCAATAAGCAGTTTGCCTGAAATATAAATATTTAAATAGAACGAAAAATGTTGAATGTCAATAAATAATATGCCAATAAATCAATAAACGGGGTAAATATATTTATAACTTTATTAATTGTTACTCTATTATAATGATGTTATTTTTATTTAAATTTTGATTTAAAACTATTGCATAATTTTGCATGAATTCCGTCTCAGAAAAATCATAAAAGGCTGAATCATATTAAAAAAAAAAAAACCCAGAATTTCCGCTTGCAGCAGTTGCAAGAAAGTTGCATCAAATGCTTCACAAAAAGGCCAGATTTGACGGGAACTGGCGATTTTGTTATCACTGCCAGGTGTTGGCCATCGATCGCCCACAACAACAAGACTTCTGCTGGCCCAAAGCTGGCCGTAGCTGGGCCTTAGCTCTGGCTCTGGCTCCGTATGTAAATTAGCATATCGTGCGCGTAATCTGGCCAACAGGAGGCTCCACTTTGCATCCTGCTGTTGCAGTTGCAGTTGCTGTTGCAGTTGCAGTTGCTGTTGCTGTTGCGGCATGCGAAGGCGTCATCGGAATTGCAATTGGAATCCCAGAGTTGCAGTCGCAGACACGCAAGGCTGAAGCCAAAGCTAAAGCATTGACCATTGTGTGGGCAGCTGTTTCTCATTCTGTGGCAGTTGCAGTTGCAGTTGCAAGTCTTTTGTGCGTGCTGCACTTTAGCTTAATGACATTTTATCTGCTGCAGAGCCTGCCAAAATTGCGCATACGCAACGCTGCCCATGGCAAAGTGTCTGCGTTTGTTATGCAAGCAAATAAAGCTGCCAGAGACTGTTTCATACGGTTTTTATGCAATTGGCAGCGGAAATTGTGGCCATTGTTTTTTATGCCATTTTAATATGCAAAAGTAGTGTCTGTCGGTAAGTAACAAACAAAAAGCAACTCAGACCTTCAAAGTCCTTCAACCGTGCACTTGTCTATGCATGCTGCTTGCCAAGTTTCTTGTCCTCTATGAGCCTGGTCAAGGAACCCAATAGAAACAAAATACCCCACATTAAGTCACGCCATCAAAGCGCATTTAATTCAGTTTTTATTGAGTTGACAAATCCAATTAGCAGCAACTTTTGACCATTTTAAAGGCACATTTGCAGTCGCAACAACCCACAGTGGTCGATTCAATACGACAAAAATCAAAAAACCAAATCGAATTTTTGCATCTTGAATCGTGGAGATTAATCTCATAGATAAATAGATAAACATGGTTATTTTCCGAGTTTTTTATTTGCCATTTGTAACATCCTTAAGCTTTTAGTTGTCTTCCCAACCGATTTCCGGGATCATTGATTCATAGCTTGAGACGAAAATAGTGCAAAAATTATCTGAATTTAGCTGCATTAACTTAACAACATAGATCTAAACCTTTGAAAAAGTGTAGCAGTTTATAACAGTTTGTAAGCTATATGTTTGTCATTTCATATGTACATTGCCTCTAGTTTACCTACTATATCGACGCGGTGAATTGCATGACAATGGGATACGACTCTGCAAAGATATACATGGGAAAATTCTGTCCTTCTTCGGTTCCGTCCGACTGTTGCTTATTTACTTTCCATTTAAAATTTCATATTCATCATCTTAAATATTTAAGATGATGAATATGAAATTTTAGTGTTCTTGGAAATTAAAAGATCTATTAAAATTTGCCCCATTCGTTTCTATAAAGTGATATAAGATATAGTCTACTGATGAGCCAATTTTTATACCCTGTAACCATTAATATTATTACATATTTAAAATATTTCAATCGGTTTTTGGTAAAAATTTCTCTATAATTTCCACTGTGCAGCCCGAAAACTATGGCACTTGAAGACACATTCACATCTTGGTCATATCCCCGGAGCGTCGTCGGCTCGTTTTAGCACTTGCACTTGCCCGCAATATGCCATTAGAGCACACGAACTTTTGGCCCTTCTGGGGCGAGTTGGCTTCTACGGTTTCTACGGCATCTACGGCTGCTGTGGTTTCGACCGCATTCGCATCCGCATCCGCACGGGCGACACGTTGAAGCCGCATTGTTAACTGTTGACTTTTCTTAAACTTTTGCTATTGCCATTGCCAGTGTCTCCGGCACTTGCAGGCGGGCGGGCTGCGCATAAAAAATGTATACCAAATCCCTGCACTGCAGCTGCAGCATTACGTGGTTAGCGAATTTATTATGCAGTGGCTTCAGCTCCACTTCCGCCCCCTTCCCTGACCCCCATTGCCAGCCAGACCCACAACCACCAACGCTGTTTATCTGTGTCTCTCTCTCTGTATTTGTATCTGTATCTTTCCAGCTGTTCCAGCTGAATAAGTGATAAATAGTTTTTCGGCTGCCTTATCGACTAATTGCCATTTAACAAACAAACCGTGCAAGAAATCATATTGAACCAGGCGCTATTCATTAGCTGTGAAGCTGGGAAACGCTCAGGCGCTTCTACAATTGTTGGCTGGGACTTCAAAACTAATGCCCAAACGACTAACGGTTGCTCTACAATTAATAACAGCCACTTTCCATGACAACCAACAAGTTTTAAACTCTCATTTTCTGTTTCTATGAAACTTTATTTAAATCCTACATTTTACAGCATACAGTTTCAAACAAAATGTTCAAAACTAAATTTCATAATAATATTCTATGTTTTTGGCTTATTAACTAGAGTTGTTGATAACGCTATATTGTTAGGAAATATCGACTATCTATACATGAAACCTGATTTTAAAATAGTATTAAAATTAATCGATGATGTTGTTTTTTTTAAATGGAAAAACAAATGAAATTTATGCTTTAAAAGTTTCTTAAATATTTACGAATTTTATACATTTAATATAGTTATTATTTGTCTATCTGTCTGAATATCTTAAGTAGATGCAGACATTTTTTTTTTTTTTAAATAGTAACATAATTATATATAATTAAATTAAAGCATATTAAAACTAATCTAAGTTTTATTTAATTTAATATTTTTGTAATTTTGCGTAGCTAAATAAAGCAAAATAAATAATATCAATTAATAATGTGTTTATTTTAATTTATTTTAATTAATGCTTAATATAAATGACTTGTTTATTTATCAATAATAATTTTCTTATTTATCTGAAATGCTCATAATTTGGGGAAGTCTTGCCATGAAGAAGGCTAAAGTAAATAAATTGCAATAATATCTTAAAGTTTGCATTATGACAGATAATGGATAATGGTAGAATTTTTTCAAAACCATAAAATAACGCTCCACTGTCTAAAAACGAACGCTTTTGGAGGAACTACAAAGGAAATGACTTGACTGGATTAGAATAAAGTAAGCAACGTCTTTAATTAATTATTTATTTATTTAATTTATTATTAAAGCCAATTTAAATTGCAGAGTATCAAAACAAAGCAAAATAAAACAAAGCACATGCCACATGCCACATGCCACATGGAGTTAGAGTTGGATTTCGTGCAGAGAGAGTTCTGCACTGACTTGAACGCACTTGCTTAAAAATTCTATTTCTTAAACGTGCTCGGAGCAACGTCATTGGCATCCTTGTGCCCTGAGCCAGCGGCTCCTGGCCGGCTGCGGACTGCAGCCATACATATGTAAGTACGAAGAGGGAGAGGCATAGAGAAAGAGAAAGAGATAGAGAGAGAGAGAGACAGATTGGAAGCAAGTCTGGCGCTGTGTCTTGGCTGCTGCTGTGCAAATTTAAGTGTTTTGTACGTGCGCCAACAGCAATTGGCAAATTCAAAGGCGTGTTAGCATGCCATCAGCAATTGTCAGGGCAGCAGGAGCGGCGAGGGGGCAGAGTGACAGCGGGAGGGGCAGCAAAAGTCGGATTAAGTCCCCGGGCTGGCTGCATACCCAGGAGGGTGTTTGCGGGCGAATTATCCTTTCAATTTGACTTGGCATATGTGTGTGCACCAGTGTTGCCAATTTGTCCTTTTTGGCGAGCATTTCTGTTCTCTTTGAAAAGGTATTTTCAAACGTCAGCAAAAAAAAAAACTTTTATGATTTACTTCATCCTTTTTTTTATAAGTTGAAGATTAAAGAGCACTCAAGAAAGCGTATGATCTATCTATGAACGATCTGCTCTCTGCTGAACTGAAGACACTGGTGCCTTCCTTCTGTCGTCTACTATTCGGAAAAAGTCTCTTGGCTTTGAAAGCTTTGCGAAGGTGTCAGCTGAACAACGTCGCATTAAACATTGATGATCTCGTTAACGAGCAGAGCCTAGAGAAATATTTGGTTGAGCACATTATAAAAGCTCTGGCTAAAACAAATTTTATCACAAATAATTTATCATTAACCAAAATAAATTTGACTGTTGATTAATCGTAAATTTTAAAAGAAACCATTTTTGTTTATTAATATTTTTTTCTAAAAAATATAGGTTTAGCTTATTGGTTAATTAATTGGTTAATTTGTCTTTTTATTCCCTTTCATAAAAATCTATCATATTGTTTATTTTTAGACCCTGTACTTTAAAAAAGTAAAAGGGTCTATTAATTTAGTAAAAATGACAGCTGTGTGTAACAGGCAGAAGGAAGCGTGGTAGACCCCACAAAGTATATATATTCTGACTCAGGACGACGAGCTGAGTTGATATAGCCACGTCCGTCTGTCCGTCTGTCCGTCTGTCCGTCTGTGTGTCTGTCCGTCTGTCCGTATGAACACCTAGATCTCAGCAACTATAAAAGCTAAAGACACCAACTTTCCGGATTTAGGTAGTCAGCTAATGCAAGCAGATCAAGTTTGTTTCAAACTTTTGATATCTCAACTCCTTCATCCGCGAATAAGCAAAAATCTACACCTACCTCAAAAATCTCGAAAACTATAAACGCCACAGCAGCCACAATAATAGCGCTACAGGCTTGTAATTTGGCATGTACGTATTCTATGACATTATCCACCAATGCTTTAAATTAAATTATGATTTGAAACAGAAATAGCGAAGATATGCAATGGACAATGTTTTGCAAAATGTATTTTTGTGCAACTGCAGCCACAATACTAGAGCTACAGACTTGTTTTTTGGCATGAACGTAGCCTTTTGAATTATCCATCGATGCTGTGAATTACATTACAATCGGAGAAGAAACAGCGAAGTTATGTAACAGCCAATTTTCTTATAAATGTATGTAAGCGCAACTACAGCCACAGTTTAAAAGCTATAGAATTAGGATTTGGCATGTACGTAGCCTATGGCATTATCCATCAATGCCGTGAATTACATTACGAACAAAGAAGAAACAGCGAAGATAGATCAGACAAAGAAGCCACCTAGATCTTGCAGACTATAAGAGCTAGAAATACCATTTTTGGGCATTTAGGTTCTCCTATGCAGCAATCATATCAAGTTTGTTTGGGTTTTTTGATAACTCCTCTCATTCCTCCGCTAACTGAAAAACCAATTTAGCAACAGTTTGCAGTTTAAAACCTTTAGTTTTAAAGCTAAAGATTTGGGATATGGCATGTACGTAGTCTATGACAATCCCCATCGATGCTGTGAATTACATAACGATCGGATAAGATACAGCGAATAAAACACAAAGTACAGGGTCTCCTACAGTCGGTTGCGTCCGACTGTAGCTTCGTCCTTACTGGTTAGATCTATCTCTTTTTTTTTGTAGCTGCGTTGGCAACACTGGTGTGGATGCAACTTCCATGCTCTTGTGTATGGGGCGAAATCGCATTTTAAATTTGAAATGTCTTGAGATTTTCCTTTGCCAATTCGCATGTCCTTTGCCATATTGACGTATGCCTTGCGCCCAGTTCCGTTTGGGGCTGCTTTTTTATATGCGCCAGGGCGAATATCGCAATTGATTTATATTGAAAAGTCTTAGCCCATTTGGTTGTCTTGGCCACTGCCACTTCCTGCTGCTTAGCTGATTCTAATTCTGCAGTTGACTGGCGTTCTCTGTGGCTTGCAAGTCACATCAACAGCAATTGCCCCGGCCGATATGGGTCGACTCTATATATTGTAGTACATATATTGGTTGTGTAGGAGCTAACATGTCTGTGGCATCAGCGGCTAATGCCACAAATTGCGGCAAACGAGCTGTGTGTGGCGACGTGTCGACTGTCAACTGTGGCTGCAACATTTAATGATGATTTCATGTAGGTGCCGCCAATAAACCCAATGCTTAAATGTTGCATTATTAATGCGGCAGCCCCAACAATTCCACGTTGACTCGCTCATTTGATTCATAATTAGTTGGCAACGACTCCGGCAACAACTGACAACAGGTTGCAAGTTACCAGTTGCACGTTGCCAGTTGACGCATCAGCCAGACGGACGGACTCCGCGACAATTGGCTAAACGTTTTATGGCCATGAAAGCACCGTTCACAATGCGCTTGTGCACTCGCAGATGAATATGAATCTGCATTCGAATGCCAGTCCCCATGCACCCTACTGGCAAATGTTGCAACTTGGCTATTTTAAGCAAAATGCGAATATAATTCGCCTTTGGATTAGTCGGGGGATTGGGTCAAAAAAAGATTTCACTTTAACCTTAAACAAATTTAGTTGACAGGCTTTAAGAATTGAAAACTATTCGCTTTTGGATTAAATGACTATTTTCTTTTTAAAGTTTATGAACCAGTTTTAAAACTTTTCAGCATTTTTATTGGAGTTCCAAAAAATAGAAGGATACAATTTATGAAAATGATTTAGAATTCTTCTCTAAAGCAAATGATTATATGAATCTAATTGAAATTGAGAAATTCAAATTGATGTTCATATATTAAAAACAATCAATATAAACGAAATTACCACTATTCAATTTACATTCTGTACTTGGTTGTTACTTTATTTATCACTTGTTTAAAAATTTAGTACATATATTTGAGAGAATCTTTACAACCATTTACAAGAATAGTTCGGCAAATTACTATTGCTTTTATTTCTAATTTTTTGAGCATTGAATTAGCAATATATTTTAATTTAAAATGTCAACAAAATGCTCATTGTTTAAAATTTTAAATTTGCGCAGTAATTATGCGTAATTAATACGTGTAATTACTGAGAAAAATACTGTTAAAATTAATTGTTAATCAATTGTATAAAATATATTGAAAGTAGAATTTTCGAATTGTTAATTAAAGAACAGTTTCATATAGTTCAACAATTTTATACAAATTGAATTTGCCAAATTTGTCGTAGTTTAAGGCATAAATAATTAAGTCTTTATGCATGTGACACCGCTAAAAAAGTGCCAAATTAATTGTTGTTAAACCACTACTTGTTCTGAAATATTTTGACATTTCCCGTTTTCTATAGGCATATTTTGCAAATATACCGTGAAGTTAATGCACAACAGACTGATAAATAATTCACGATATGGGAGTCTTAGAAAATGTATTGAAGGGGAGCTGGGGATGATTGTTTGTATGCAATAAACACACACATAACTCCAATATCGAGTGGAAATCACAGTGTTTATAGAGTTAAATGCTTGCCTAGCCCTGCTGCAAACGTTGCAAATTGATATCCGAAAAACAAACGGACACGCAAGGCGCTTTCCAGTTGGTGTGTTTGGGAAGGGATGGGAGGGGAGGGGAGTTGGTGGTCAAAACACTGAAATTGGTGTTCATAATTCTCGGCTCTCACGTGGTGTTTAGCAAGTGCAGGTGCCTAGGTTCGATGCTAGGTTCTAGTTTCTTTGGTTGCAACTTCGGGCTGCATGCAATTATGCAGAAGAACACCTCCGTGGTTGGCAATGGCCTTAGAAGGCAGGTTGTGGGGCAAGTGGACGCAGATGGAGATGAAATGCAGCCAGATACATATACGATACATCATGGGCTGCTATTATTTTATTTTAATTGAGTTGATACATTTCTCAATGCTCGGAGGCGACAATCGATTGAAGTGCCGATTCCGATTGCGATTCCGCTATCGATGCCATCGATTTGCATGCCCCTGCAACTATTGTAGATCTTCTGCCGAGATCTGCAGTCGGAGTCCGTTGTGCTCCATGTTGCGATGCTTGTCGCCTGTCACATTGACAGACGCAGTCGAATGCCCCGACCCCCCTCTCCTGATCACCCTCCTCTGCCATTCCATTGCTGACTGACAAACTACATGGCAGACGCGTCTGCAGCTTTGTTGATTCTTCGCTCTTCGTTCTTTTTCGTTTAATTTTTTACTTAATTAAATTTGAATTTGTAATTTGCGCGGCGCTCAACTATTTTGCGGCTACGTCGAAGTCGAAGTCGCAGTCGACGCCTGCAAAATAAATCTGCAAGCCATATGAGCTATGTTGTGTCTGTAGTTGTTGTTCTTCTCATTGTTGTTGTTGTTGCTGTTGTTGTTGTCGTTGCAGGCCATTGCCATGCTCTTGCCATGTTGCTTAGCATCAGTGTTGCCAATTTGTTACTTTCTTGGCGGCAAGATCACCAAATTAATTCTGAAAAAATGTGTTAAGAAACCAAAAACAAAACTAAGTTAAGATTTTTGCTTTTCTCAATAATTGGGGGGTATTAATGTCATTTATGACATTTATAATATTTATCTCGCAAATTATTTAAAGTCTACTTTGATGCAATTTAGATAATTTAACGCATGTATTATACACAGAAATCTTTTAAAATCGTTTTCAAATCAGTCAAACTCTACCGTAGCTGGCACAGACATTTTGGAGATTTATTTTTTGAAGCTTGTTGATGGAAGCCATTTTTCTATTTTTTTTTTTTTTTGCTCTGCAGGAATGCGTCCTACTAAACGGCGTTTACTTCCTGGTGTTTTACTTCTTCAATTGCATAATAACATAATTGTTCTTATTTGAAAAGTAAGAATTTTCCTATAATATGTAAAACTTTAAATGTCAGCAGGAATATCGAATGACAACAAAAGATATAGCAGTTTTATGAAAGGCAAATAATATGATATTCCCTATTTACATATATCTAAAAAAAATGTTATGCATTTCCACGATACAGATGATATTGGGTCTTAAGATGGAGGTGCTATGGGCAAATTTCAATTCAAATAATAACGATAGATATACAATTTTTAATAAAATTTAATAAAAAGTTTACAAAAAAGCTTAAATATTTGTTGAAAATAGGCAAGATTTTCCGCTAGCCGCAATTACAGAATTTCTCTACAATATGCTCTTCCAAAACAGCCAAATTTGACGGGATAAAAGCGTTTTTGACAACACTGCTTAGCATTGAAAATGATGTACAAGTTGCTGTTGTGGATGCTGTTGTTGGAGCTGATGCTGATGCGTTGGTGTGGCCACCAGACCAACGCCTGGCCGAGACTCGAGCCGCCAGAGTTGCCAGACCCGCGGGCTGCGGCTGTCTTGCGAGTGTATGCGTGTGTGAAGTATATGTGTTTGTGTGTCTGTCTGTACACTTGCAGCAAAACACTCCCACCCAGAGGGGGCATGCTGTAATGCAACAGTCGCAGTCGCAGCGGCACAAGATTTATCACATTGTTCCACAGATTGTCTGCAGATTTTATATATGTGCATATAGTATATATGTACACACATGCACATGCATATGTATGTATGTATGTATGCTTGTAGCATGATGAGATGCGATGCACCCGCACCTACCACAACACAACAAACTGCAGATATCGAAACACTCAGCGAGAGCTAAGTGGAGTGCAGATTGCAGTGACGAGGGTGGTTCCAGAAATAAGCCTCGACTATAATTGAAAGAAAGTTTGCTTAATAAATAAATGCGAATTTATGATGCCTTCAAAATATAAATATCGAAATTGATGGGGCAAAGTTGCGTGCAGAGAGTCCATCTTTTAAGCACTTAAGAGTTGCGTATACCTTCAGTTAATACTTAAAGAATAGCTGCTAAATATTTGCAACACATTTGTAATGGCATAGTTTCTTATTTCTGTAGTCGTTTATTTTAGTCATTCTAATAATGAATTTAAAAACGAAATATTTATTGTCTAGTGAAAGAATTTTATTTAATATTTTGAAATAACCACAGCTATTAGGCACTTCGAACTGGCTGAGATTCAAACCGAAAATGTTTTAGTTTTAGCCGAGCATTAAAAAAACAACAGCAATCGAACATGGTTCAACAAAATTCAAATTTATTTTTATTCATTTAAAGTTTTAATCAATCCTAAATTTGCATTACACGAAAAGTCCTATTAATAATTTAAATATTTCATTGTATTTTCAATTTTATTTTGTCATTAATAACAAGTTTCACTAGAGTTCCAGCTCATGCATAAGCTATATAGGTTTTAAAGTGCTGGTTTTGGAATGCAAAAATATTCACCAAATATTCTGGTACTTTTTTAGGCAGTTTTCGAGCACCTTTCGGTTTGGCTATAAGTGCAGATCAGATCAGTGATCTGGCAGTCTGTTGAACTTCAGGGCGATGCGCAGGGAGAACTATGCGGATTTGTTTTGTTTTTGCCCAGTCTGGCTGGCAATCTGAATGTGGCATACGCAATGTCTGCAATTGCCAATGTAATGAGCTTGATATGCATTTTCCGAAATCATACTAAACAGATGTCGCATAAAAGGAGTACAGCTCTAGCTGCGTCGCATTGGTCTCTGGAGCAGAAGTCAAAGAGATTTTTGCAGTTGCTGCTTTCTGTTCTGTTCTGCTCTGTTTTGTGGGGGAGTCTGGGCAACGATTTCCTTGTTGGCTGTCACATCGAATGAGATTGGGTGAATTTCCAAGTAAAAAATGCTGCTCTAGATGGAGTTGATGGTGTATTAATAGCCTAGGCATAGGCATTTGTAGCTGCATGTTGGAGCTGTGTGCTAACCGAGCATAAAGTGTAACAAATTTTATGTTTCAATCAGACAAATTGTTGAAATTGGCTGGCGAGTGGCGAGTGGCGACTGGCGAGTTGTTGGTGGTTTGGTGGCAGGTAACAGTTCCACTCGCCTGGTGGTCGCTTGCCACATCAAATCGAATATTTTAATGTGCTGCCAAACGAATTGATTCGGTTTCGAACCCAATTCCCAGACACACACAGGCATAGGCCCAGGCCACAGGCAGACAGACAAATTATAATAACAATAATATTAAAAAACATTCAATTTCAATAATTCGAAAGTTGCTTTCCTAATGAACGCTCTTCGGCTAAGCTGCGTGCCGCATTGTGGGTCGCTACGATTGGCACCCACTGTGCTCTCCCAGCTGTGCCCACAACCTGGCGTCGGTCTCACCAATTCAAGTTAATTACTTTTCACTGCACTTGACTTTGGTCACACGCTCAATCTGACACAGCGACAGCAAAAGCGACAACGCCAACGACAGAGACAGACACAGAGACAGAGACAGAGACAGAGACAACGACATCGCCATCGCTGGCTGCCCGTGGTTTTTCTCACCAGGGAAATTTGCCAACCAGGAAACGGACCAAGACAAAGACACTGACTGCAGATATATACGTACCGATCCAGGCTTGCTGAGTGGCAGCAGCAGCCGCCACAACCTCAACCTCAGCCCCCCCTTCCTCGCTCCATGCCACCCTCTCCGTTCCCCTCCTCGCTGTACCCATCAGTGTTGCCACATCGATAAAAAAAGATGTTGTTGGCGGGAAAAGCTCAAAATAATGCTGAAAATAATTCAGAAATTTAGAACAGTACAGTTATAAATAACCACTATCCCTTAAATATCGCAAATACTTTAGAATATTTACTTTCCATATTTAATAATTTTTTACGTGTTTTCTACACAAAATCTCTTTAAATTTCAGTTTTAGTTGGTTTCTTAATCTGCCAGAAAAAACCTAAGCTGGTACAGATATTTTTGAAATTTTCTGCTCCAAATATATCTATAATATTTGTTTAAAAAAAATTACTGTATTTTTACTTGGCGCAGTTAATGAACCTAGAAAATGCTCATTAAAAGCAGCCAGTTTTGACGGGAAAAAAGCGGACTTGGCATCAGCGGCTCCCATCCCATCACAGCCGCATGTTAATTTTCCGCATGCTAAACTTTTAGCACAGTAGCCGATGCAATGGCAGCGACGCGGGTGCCGGTCACTCCATTTGGATGAGGATGAAGTTGAGGATGATGATGAGGATGAGGATGAGGATGCGGATGAGGTGGAGATTCTGACTGTGGTTGGTGTCCAGTGGCTTTGCTGGTTTGTCGGTTAGTGGCCGTTTGGACGTGCCTAAATCGCAGCTAAATTGTTATCTATGAGTGCGGCGTGTGCGCTGGCATTTGGCAAAGCCCGAGCTCAGAGTTGGTAATTAAAAACACATTGAATGTGCGCGAAATCGCAGGCAGGCCAGCTATTTCCATTAGGGCATGATGGCGCAGACATGGACATGGACTGGGCCCATTAACTCTGCTTGTTTGACACATAATTCCATAACTCGCTGCCAGATTGCGGCCAGAGGCAGCGGTTTTCCTATTTTTATTTTTTTTCGTATATTTTTTATCTGCTCCACTCGCTGCCCACCTCGTGCAATTATTCGCTTTTTGGCAGTGCAAACAATTTCGATTTATCGACGGAGCTCACGCGGCGCATGCGTAGAGCAAACTTGGGGCTTGGAGTCAGCTCAGCTCGAGTCCAAGCTCAATATGAGGCTCAAACCTGACCACGCCGGTGGTGGCCCCAGTCTAGAGAGACTTGGCTCTGCTCTCTGCCAGTCGAGTGTGTGTGGGTCGTGCGGATTTGATTGTAATTGCATTGCATTACATATTTTTATTATGCCTCAAGGTCGTGTCACTGCTGCGGCATGCCGCATGCCGATCTGTATGCAATATTGGACAATTTTTATGCAAAAATAATCAATTGCACATTTGTTTTATTGACTTTATTGGTTAACTCATAAGGCCCAGGGCAGCAGTTAGCAATAGAGTTGTTTATCATGGTTCACTTTAGGGAACCACCGATTCGTTTTGATTGTTTACGAGTTCGTTCCGATCGCTTAGGCCAGTGGGAGTTGGGCCAGCGAGCACTTTCGATGGCGAAGCTCTCGTTGGAAGGACTTTCGTTGGACGAACTCTCGATGGCCGAACTCTCTATAGTCTAACTCTTGTTGGACGATCTCTTGTTGACCAAACTCTCGATAGTCTAACTCTCATTGGACGAACTTTCGTTGGACGAACTCTCGTTGGACGAAGGAATCTCGATGGCTGAACTCTCGTTGGAAGAACATTCGTTAGATGAACTCTCGTTGGAAGAACTTTCGTTGGACGAACTCTCGTTGGAAGAACTTTTGTTAGACGAACTCTCGTTGAAAGAACTTTCGATGGACAAACTCTTGTCGAACGAACATCAGTTGGCCAAACTCTCGATGGACGAACTCTCGTTGGACCGAATCTCGTTGTCCGAACTCTCGCTGGCCAATTTGGTTCCTGTAATCAATAAATCGAGCTGTTTTTTCGAACTGGTTCAGCCAGATTCGACTGAACACTATGGATCAGCCATACATCGTTGCCGTACGATACTGCATATAAATGTGACAACTGTAAGCGATAGATACTTTGTTTTATGCGAAATTTATGAGAAATACGACAGCTGCATCGATAGCTGCAGAAAATCAATGGGCTATTTCGCATGGATATTAATTTAACGTATTTTATTATATTGCACTGGCTACTTGCGAATAGCTCTAATAACTTCCTCTGTATGCCAGGCATTGCATGACTTTTTGATGAGAAATGTTTGTTTTCTAACGAAATGCAGCCCATCCCTAAGCAGACGTAATTACCATACAATTTCTGCATTTTTGCAGGCACTGTCACTCAGCGGAACCCGAAATTACCAACTTCAACTGACAGTTTGGGTTGCCGTGAAGTTGGAATGAAGTGTTTTATGACATATTTAACTACCATTATCCACTTAGCACAAATTGCCGCCCCCTGCGACTAGCGCCAAATATATATTAACAATGCAAAGTACACAAAAAATGCACAAAATAACCAAAATAAAAAATACCAAGGCAAAAAAATTAGTCTAGTTGAGTACAAAGAACGACAACGGCAGAAAAAAAATGTGGCAGCACATAAATAAAAATTTAATTTTCCGCCTGTTTTTCCATTTTCCTTAGCTGCCTTTTTTTGGCGTTGTTTGCAGCACGCGATGACGCGGCGGCTAAGCCAAAACTCTCCAACTCCAACTCATTTCGCCCAGGCTGTAATTATGTGAAGTAGACAAGAGTATAAAAAATACAAATTGCCAAAATATATTTAAGAGCGGCGCATGGCATTTTATATTATTTATATCTGATGTCTGTCTGGCGATTGTTTGCCAGTTTTCCCGCGCTGAGCCTTGACAACTTGCAAGGGGATTTGCGCCTGGAAAAGTCTGCGCCCAATTTGCTTGGACCACATGAGGTATGTGTAATCTGTGCATTGTCCCATTTGACAGCTGGCGAAGGCCAACTTCATTAGGCTCGCAAATTAAGCGATAAAACTGTACGAAATTCATTAAGCAAATTCTCACACCAATAACAAAAGCAAAAACCTCAACGCCAGCGAAGATAGCAAACACTAGATGCCCCCAACTTGGCGAAAGGTGTTTCTGGAAAATGCCAAGGAAATTGTGATAAGCTAAAGCCGAAGCCAGAATACGCTTGCCAAGCTCATTACTTGAGTAATGTGGTTGGTAGTACTTTAGAAATTATATAATAAACGTAGAACTACTATTTAAATGAATATTTATTTAATTACTATTAAAACTGAAGACCACTCGACACAGAAAATTAAAATACCATATAAATATAAAAATTTATTAAAGAATTAAATATAGAAATATAAAATAATCAGTATAAAAGACTAAATTAAAATTGTAAACATTAAAAAAAAAACTCTAGCATATGATGTGTTTATATTTAAATATTCTTTACACTGTTAATTATGCTGGAGCTTTCTTTTAAATTGTCATAAGGTTTTTAGGTTTGTTTTAATACTAATTCAATTCAATATTTATATGCTTAATTTGATGTGATTCTCATTGACATTGAAAAAAATCATAAATAAAACAATAATACATATTGTTATGAAAATATTGATTTCCGAGTTCTTTGGATTGATTTTATTTCAGTATAAAGTAAGCAAACAAAAATAATATCTAAACAATAACATAATATATTAAGCTATTTGTTATCAATTAAACGCATGAATCTATAAATATTCTTTATTAAACAATGATAGCTAAAAAATAAATTATATTTAAGATTAATATTTATTTTCTATTTATAAACAATTTATAAATGAGTCAATGAATATTCTTCATTAAATAGTAATAATTAAATGAGAATTAATATTAAAGCTATAAGCATAGCTTAATTTTAAACACTTATTTTATATTTATAAACAGCTAATATAACCCTATTTAATGGGACTAAATATATACACTTGTGTATAGATAATGCAATTAATATAATTGCTATGCTAAATTTCTACACTATAGTAATAGTATACCATAAAAGTAAATAAAAACAATTTATATTTTTACCAAAAATATAAACAGTCAAACGAATGAATCCATAAATATTATTTTTGCCTGCCCAAGTCACAGTGCAACTTCTGCAGCAAAGGGTATCTGAAAATGGAAAGGCACAGCCAATGGCCATTGCCAAAAAGTTGCGCATGCGCAGGCGAGATTGAGATTCGATTCGATTGGAATTGGAATTGGAATCGGGGATTGTTTTAGCCATTCGACTGCCTTCTTGGCCGCTTGGCTGCTTGGCTGGTCTATGGCCTGAGCTGGCCTGGCCGTGTGAACGGTCGCTTTGTATGTTAACTACACGCATGTAAAATGTACTTTCGATAGCAATCTCTTGGTCTCTGCCTCAGCCTCAGTCGCAGTCGCAGCTGCAGCTGGCGTCGCAGTCAGCGGCATAGGCAAAGCCATTGCGGGCTCTTTCATGCTTGCCATTAATTAATTGAGCGCACACTCACCTGCTCTCCCCTCTCTCTACATCGCCTCTCTCTTTCTCTTTATCAGGCTCTCTCGCTCTCTGGCCGATTCGCGATCTATGCACGGCCTGCGTTAGGCTTTTGTTTGCTTTTGGCCCAATCTGCGGCGTTGATCTCTTGAGGCGTTGCTGCGTTAGTGGCAGCTACTGAGCACAAGGCGTTTTTCAGCAGCATCTAATGCATCGTCGATAGCCAGCTAATCCATTTAATTATTATTTATATCAAGATTGTGTGCGGCATAAAAAAGCCATAGAGCGACAGAGCGACAGAGGGGCAGATGAGGCAGCTGGGGAGTTGCGTTTTTTTGCCGCCTGGCAAATTTTAATACCCTGTACCCATTAAAAATAGGTAAAAATCGGGTGAATAACTTTGTGCGAAGGAGTGGAAGTACAATATATATATTCTTGATCTAGGCGACAAATATAACCGATCAGTAATTTGTGGTACATAGGTTGGTGTACATTATACGCAGATCATGTGTATTTCTAATATGGAATGCCACGCCCCTTTACGCGAAAAATCAATATAACTATCGTAAGATTGATTATAAGTGTAATATTGAGCATCGAAGGTTGTTATTCAGATTATTTAGTTTCTACTATTATATTTATCCGTTATTGAAATCGGATAATTACCGCACAAGTTATATAAGAAACAATGTTAATGGCTAGAGAAGCTTTGATTTTTAGATGTTCTTTGTAATCGACATTATATGCTACATAGACGCGTAGCGCGAGCTGTGGGTGGGTTCAGGGCTTGTAGGGTATGTTGTAGGGTCGAGCGCGCACTGCGAGGTTTTTAGTTTTAATGTTGCAATGCCGCCGCATTGTCTGTTCTAGCTCGCAGAGATGCTGACTGATGCTGAGGCTGGGAGCTGGGAGCTGAGAGCTGGGCTGGAGTTGGAAGCTGGGAGCTGCAGATGTGGCAGCAAAAAGTGCGCCGAGAAATGCAATTAAAGTCATTTGCTGTTGTTGCTGGCGACATAAAATGCCGCTGCCGCTGCCCCTTCCCCTGCCTCTGCCTCTGCCTCTGCCCCTGCCCCTGCCCCTGCCACTCTGCTGCCTTTGGGCTACAGCTGTTGCTGCGGCGTCGGCGGCGTCGCCACTTTTTGCATGCCACAAAGTTTTGTGCGCCTTTTTATGCCGATGGCAGCGATGCCGCCGCCAGAGAACCAACAGAGCGCAAGCGATTGGTACAGGATGCCAACTTGCCACAGAGACAAAAAAGCGTCGATTTGAACTGTCTTTCTGTCTTTCTGTCAGTCGGTGGGTCTGTCGGTTGGTCTGTCGGTGGTTGGCGGTCGTTCGGTGGCTGTTAAAAACCTCCTACTTTTCCTGCATTTCCGCTCATAATGATCATGATGATTGCATGCGTGGCTGATGGGATTTGAATGTTGCCAATTGCCAGTTGCTGCCGCCTCTCACAACTCTGCTGCAAGTTCCCGTACACTGTGCCACACCACACACTCTCACAATTACACACACTCCATTCCAGATGTGTGTAATTTGCAGCAGCATCGTGGGAGCGCACCTTTCCTTCACTTCAAGTGCAGAACTTGAGAGCATTGTGTGTCCGCAGGCTGTGGCTACTGAGCTGGCCATGGTCAAACAGAGAGCATGATCTGGGCCTGGTTGGGGGCTGGGGCTGGGGCTGGGGCTACACCTGTTACCCAAGTGGAGCCCATAAGTTAGCCCGTTGATGCCACATGATAAGCGTTCTGGCAACAGCTCGTAAACAGCAAAGTTTCGTCTAATAAATTCAACTCTTGCACTTAGTAAATTTCACTTGTGGCTCGCATTATTTTGAGCACTTCATCATCAAATGCAGCGCAAAGTTGGCTCTTTTTTATGCGCAATTTACTTTGGCCAAAACTCGCATAAATCCTGGCCAAGAGACGGGCTGGGTTAGACCAAACAACCAACAACCAACAACCAACAGCCAGCAGCCACGAGCAACAGCTCCAACAACTCCAACTCCAAGAGCTCAAAGAGCCAAGGTAAAATGCTACCCACAATCCACACACAAAACACTTAAGTGCCATAAAAGAGATTTTTATTATGTCTTGTACGCCGAGCGGAGCTCCCAAAGCAAAAGTAATTCTCTGCTTATGCGCTTTTCATACCCTGTACCCATCGAAAATGGGTAAAACAGGGCTATTAGCTTTGGGAGAATGTATGTAACAGGCAGAAGGGGGCGTGGCAGATACCCCAAAGCAGATATATTCTTGATCAGAACGATGAGCTGATTGGATATAGCCATTTCCGTCTCTCTGTCCTTCTGTTTGTCTGTCCCTCTTATTGAACCCCTGAATCTAGAAAACTATCAGAGCAAGAGCAGCCATGTATGCTATGTAAGAATAGAACTCATGTAACTTTCGTAATATTGAACACAAAAGGTAGAAAAACTAGCGTAATATTGATCTTATAAGGTCATTTTTTTAAATATATAGCCTGCCACTACATTAATGTATCCTAAAAGCGGAATATAAACACAGAAGATATAAAAGAATCAACATTGCTAAAATGATATTTAATAAATATTTTTAAATTATTCACTCTACAGAAGAGCGCGTAGCGCGAGCTGTGGGTGGGTACAGGGTGTATATACAGTCCGGTATGCCCGCGAGCGAAATTTTTATCTTTCACCTACCTCTGGTGCAGTCTAACAAATTAAATACACCTTCAAATTATTATAGTTGGGCTGAAGTTCAGCTACAGCTAATAAATGAATAATTGCAGTTGTTTGAATTGGGGTCAATTATTTTATAAAGTTTATTTACTTTGTTAGCGTATCTGCAGTTCATCTTGTCCACATCTGGCTGCCTCTCTAACTGTGCTGCTCTGTTACAAATGTGTGGCTGACTGAAGATGCAACATCTTGCTATGCCCCTTCCCCTGCCTCTGCCCCTACCACCGACTGCTGTTTACTTGTTGCTGACTGCATTGTCTGTCCAGAGTCCTCCGTCTGGCTGAGCAGCTTATGCAAATTGTGTGCTTATTGCCTGGCCATGTGGGTGTCAGCCAAGTCAACGAGCCATCCAGAGCCAGAGAGCCATCCGACGACGATAGACTTGTTGCCTTTGTTGACATTTCATCAGGCTGAAACAGACTTGGCTTGTTTGTCAGACAGACAGCTCCAAGTAGGCTTGGCTGCTGCTGACTCTGCGATTTAGAGTCCCATGCAGCATTATAATTGCTTCCACTATAATGCAGCCAAAGTTCTGGCTCATCTACTCAGTGTTTGTTTCCAGCCAGCACGCCCACAAGTTGCCCCAGGCCCAAAGGGGCAACACATGCGGGTGTTACTTCTGATAGCTTTTAAATGCTGTGTTTTCTACACTCTAAAAAATCAAGCAAACTGGAAATGCCCTATTATGGCCTAATTTGAATATTGTGGAATTATTATTGTCTATGGAGCAATTTGATACAAAATCAATTTGTAAATTTATCAACATAAAAATATTTATTTTATGCATTTATTTATATAGTATTTAGCAATTTATAAAAATATATTTCATATTTTAAATAAATAATTTTTCTGACAACTCTAAAAAAAATATTAAAATATTAAAATAAGTCTTATCCATCGCGTTTAATTGCACTTTATACTGTCTGAACATATTAGAATTTTAAATTGAAAATTGCATATATTTATTTAACCCTTTCGACCCCGACGTTGCCTGTGAGCAACTTCACCACTTTAGCGATTAATGGCGTGCTCTCCTTTTATTTATATCAGTTAATTTTTATTAATAACAGTACCTCTATGTATCCTTTCTCGAATTGAGCAAAAATGATCAAATTCGAAGATCATTTGGCGAAGTTATAGTGAAAAGACTGAACGCGCATCGCTTAAAATTTGATTTTGAAATTCAGTGGATGAGCCGAAATTAGTAATTTACTAATATAATATATTGACTAAATTGAAAAAATAAAATTAATAGCACTTAAACTAATGTTGAACTAAATAGTGGCAAACTTAAAATAATATAATTTTGTTTAATAAGAAAGAAAATTATTTTCAAAGTTGTGAAGTTGCTTGTGGGCAACCTTGGGCCGTAGTGGTAATAAACGTACACCCGTTCCCATACAAATAACACACTACAAAAATGTAACTTTTTTTAAGCATAGCTCGTTTGTTATACATCCGATTTAAATAATTTTGATCTTAAATGATTAGTCCAATATCCAATATGAATCAAATGTATTATTTTTACCGTTATCTTTATCCGTTTCCGATTTTTGCCTAATTTAAGTTTGAGAGAGCTCATTTTGACTTTGCCACTTTGTTATTGATAGAGCTGATTTCAATTTTCGAATTGTTTTCGCTTAAATATTAGTTATATTGGTTAAGTATATTATAAAATTAATAAGTAATGCTAAACTGGGAAGTGAACGGCGTTGCCAGGTTGCGAAAAAGAGTCTTAAGTAGAGTATAAGCAAATACAAGGAAAATCTACCTGTAATTGCTATTTTACCTAAATTTTTCAAGAATTGAGTATACAACTAACTTAATTTAATAACAGCAACTAGTTTTAATTCATCTTGGAAAATAAAACGAAAGAGTTTTGCGGTAAAATTTCTTGTATTTTGGTGCAAAGCACCTGCTCAATGCAAAGTTTGGTTTTACCAGATCTCGGATTCTTCGGCTAACTTTTCTTTTGACCAAAACTTTATTGGGGCTTATTCATTCAGATATTCTTGTTATATTAGTACCATATTTTTATTAAAATTCCTGCGCAATCTTTCGGAACGAGGCAAAAGGATCAGCGTCGCTCATACGTGCAACTTGCCTATCAATTTTGGGATCATTTATTTTAGCTTTAGCTGTTGTTTTATTTTTTCAAATGAATAAATATTAGTCGCTGTTACTAAATTAAGTTAGTTGTATACAAAATTCTCAAAAAAGTTCATCATAACAGCCATTTTAAAACGGTTTTCCCTGTATTAGTTTATATTCTTCAAAAGACTCTTTTTCGCAACCGGGCAACGCCGTCCACTACCCATTTTAGCATTATTTATTAATTATATAATATACTTAACTAATGTAACTAATATTTAAGCGAAAACAATTCGAAAATTGAAATCAGCTCTCTCAATAACAAAGTGGCTAAGCCTAAATAAGCTCCCTCGAACTTAAATTAGGCAAAACTCGGAAACGGATAAGGATAACGGTAAAAATAATACTTGTGGTTCATGTGGGATATTAGACTAATCATTTAAGATCAAAATTAAGAAAATCGGATGTATAACAAGCGAGTTATGATCGCAAAAGTACAAGCTTTAAGTATGCTATTTCTATGGCCATTGCTATACCACCATGGCCCAACGTTGCTCACAAGCAACTTTCGCTAGCGCCCATACCAATGGGCGTGGCAACTTAATTTTTTTTGCTAAAATCTTACAAAATTAATACAAGTAGATTGGCATCAAAAAAAAAATTTTCACTCTACGGAGAAAAATGCGGGGTCGAAAGGGTTAATTTAATTTGTAGCAGAGCTTGCAAATAACTGTCAACCGTATAGTATATCTCTTTACGATCTTATCAGTAAGATAACGGAAAAATAGACGCACGCTCTCAGAATATTTCGTTTTATTTCGTTTTTGTTTTCGATTGTGTTTAAAATAGCTGTTAATGTTACTCTCTTTAAATAACAATTTATAGAGAGAGCTTGAATTGAGAGCTTATGAGGGTAAGTAGTAATCTTAATAGAATTAATTACAATTACAATTAATTAATATTTTAATAAATTTATACTGAGATGGATTTCTTTATAAATACTAACATATTAATTTTTGTATGGTAACGATAAAATAATAATACATATGTATTTATTAATACTAAAAACACAAAAATAAATGTAAGCAATAAAAGTATTTTATTATATTTTTTTAATTATTTAATATGGATTCATTTAAAATTAGAAATGAATTTGAATATTTTATAGATCAGAAAACTTGAAACCTCATAGCAAACTATTTGTTTAAAAACATGCAAGTAGAAACCGATTTTAATTGCGAGGCAATAACTTTGCTAAAAATTTTCTCTTTTTGGCGGATGTGAGCCAGATAAGCATTATCTTTAATTAAGGATTGCCTTTTGCGTTTTGCCAATCTGTGCCATTCATCCAATTGCAGCATTTAATAAACTTCTTTTTCAGAGTTTTTCTTTAATTTTAGCACAGATCCCCTCGCTGTAGCTGTTTATCAAAACTGGCTGCTGCTTATTCATTAGAGTTCATTAGACGCAATCAAACCGACCAAATGGACATGAAACAATTATCACGGCTACGCCTGGCCCGCCCGCTCAGCTGCACGATTATTGTTAGCAGTGCCAAGTGAACAAAAACCGCTAAAACCGAGTCTAAGCCAGAAGAGGGAGACACCGATAGACACCGGGCCGACAATCTGTTGACCTTCGACGGCTCTGGTGACGCCCGCCCATAGACAAGAGTCGAGACTCGAGAGTCGAGAGCCAGGCCCCAACTCTAAGTTGCAGGCCAACAAAGTTACAAGCAACAAGCCAGGCTAGCCTTCCTACCCCCTCCCCCACCACCCCCCGCCAATGCCGTCAGCAGCAGCTGCAACGCCGGTGCAATCTTAGACAGTGTCTTGCACCGATCTCAGCTGCGCCTGCGTCTGCGTCTGCGTCTGCGTCGCTTTCAATGGCGTTATTTATGTTTATTACCTCTAAGGTCGTTCGTTACTCGATGCAGGCCGACTTTTTGAACCCTGTTCTGTGAAAATGGCAAAAGGGTCTACTAAGTTGGTGCTAATGGGCAATGTTTCTAAGAGAGGCGTGGCAGACCCCACAAGGTATATACATTCTTGATCAGATCGAGGAGCTGGGTCGGTATAGCCATGTTCGTCTGTATATATGCCCGTCCTGTGTGTCTGTCCAACACCTAAATCTCGCAAACTAAAAATATACAAGTTCAATATTTTATATTTAGGTTCTCGTATATATATTTTATTTATTTATAATTGAGCATATCGTAGTCCATAATATTCTCCATCGAAATAATGTATGCAAATAGTATTAAGATTGAAGAAACAACGAAGATATGCCAGAGACAATTGGCTCAGCTAAGCTGAGAGAAAAAAATTAAATTACTTTCCAGTGGTTATTGAAATACGATGAACAGGGTCTGCTACTTTCGGTTACGTCCGACTGCAGCATTTCGCCCGACTGATCGGCTGCCTGCTTACTGGTTCTTGTTGCAGTTGTTGCTGCTTTGTCGTTGTTGTTGCTGTCGCCGCTGTTGATACTATTTTGTACGCAGATATCAGTAAATTTAGATTTAAAGTGAATGCGCGCGTTGAGTGTCAAATGCGCCAAGTGTCAAAAGACAAGTTGTAGTTGGAGTTGTAGCTGCAGTTGTAGTTGTAGTTGTAGTTGTTGTTGCAGTTGTTGTTGCAGTTGTTGTTGCAGTTGTTGTTATTGCAGGACATATTACATGGCTTGAGTGACTGCAAAGCCAAGCTGCACCTGTTGCCGTTGCTGTTGCTCTGGTTGTTGCTGTTGCTGTTGCTGTTGCAGTTACAGTTATGAGGCAGTTCAACCTGTTGCCCATATAAGTGCGGAGCATAAATTTCCAATTGTTGCCCGCCCGCTTATGAAGACATTCAATAAGCACACACACACACACACTCACACACTCACGTATGCATTATTTACGAGAGACTGCGGCAAAACCCCAAACCCCAAACACCGAGAAACGCACAGATTTTTGTGCTAATTTTATCACTTTGTGTGTCGCTCTGCCGTCACGACTTCTGACAGCACATAAATACTCATAATTTATTAATACGGTAAATGTTGCATGCAATAATTTCATGGCGACAAAGGCAACTGGCAACCAGCAACAGGCAACTGGCAACAGGCAACAGCCAACCAGCAACAGTAACTGCAACTGCAACTGCAACAACAAAGTGCAACAAGTGGACAAAAAACTCAATTGCAGTTGGGCTAACTGTGGTAAACACTACATAGACGACGAAGGGTCTTATACCCTTTAAAAATGTGGGCGGTTTTAATTTTTAAAATGCGTAAATCTCGTAAATCGAAATTAAATTCGAGTTTGGTAGCGCAAGCTTTGATAACTTTATAAGTTTAAAAGCAACAAACTCTATAAGTTTGCTCGTGTTGAAAAAGATTAAAATATAGAAAGCATTAAAATCCTACTAAAATTTATTGTTTTCAACTAAAATTACTTCTATACAATATTCCCTAAAATAGCTAGAACTGAAATATTAAATTTAGATAAATAATATTTTAAAAGCAAATTTAACAATGGAAATAAAAATACAAAAACGTATATAACAAATATATAAATATTCATTATATATTTGTTATATTCATTATATATTTGTTATATACGTTTTATATTATTATTATTATATTATATTATTATTATTTATAAAAATAATATAAATATAAACTAAATAATTATAAACTGCTTAATTTGCAGCGCTGCTTCTGGCTAATTTTTTTTTAAATATCCGACAAAGTTACCTTATTTATATTTATAGAATATTCATATTTTATTTTATTTTATTTTATTTAAAAGCATATTTTCAGCAATATAATTAATATAATAAATATTTATATAATAATAATAAAAACTATAATAGATGACAATATTATGTTTCTAGTTATAAGATATATCTTTATTTAAAAGCAGTTATTTTTAAAAAATTAATAAATGGTTTCTAAAGTGTCGTTCTGTTTCTATACGTTCTATTCAATAAACGTTTTTTCTAGGCAAATCAGTATGACCAACTTGCACTAAACCACATGTATTTTCAGAAGTTAGATTTTAAAGTACTTGAACCTTAACTGCCCTACATTTTTATAGACTCCCTAAATACTCTACATGGGAAATGTGAGTTAAAGTTAAACTGTAGCACACGCAAGCCTGCCGACTCTGAGCATAAATAATAATTTCATCATTGTGCGGCTGGGATGATTTATTTGGCTGACCGTATAAGGATTGCCTTTCCGTTTTGACCAGCTTCCAGTTACAACTGTCTGCTCTCTCGCTCTCTCCCTCTCCTGCTCTCTTTCTCTTTTATCCTAACTCTCTTGTCATATCCGTGAGCGATTTATTGTCATTGTTGCCGCTGGAACACTATGAACTGGCAACAATTGCACTTTACTTTTACTCAATTGCTAATTCAATTTCGGTTCTGTCTTGGCAGCCTCTGTCACTTCGGCCTGTCACTTGTCCAAAAAGGCCAAAAAGAAAATAAAATCTGTTGGCTGTCTTTTGGTTGTACTTTTCGTATAGGTGCACTTGGAGAAAAAGCAAGATAAAATAAGAATTTGAGAATAAAAATCATTGAGACGGCAGATTCTTGATTCAAGAATGAAATTCTTTATTAAATTAACATCAATATCAAAACCTATTAAAAAAGTTAAGTTTTGATATTATATTTATACCGATTATACACATTGTTTTTGTTTACTGTTCCGGTAAGCGCGAAGCGCGAGCTGTATGTCCACTGCATTTAAATTCAGTCTCGATTATTGGCTTATTTATCTAAATTCATGCAAGATTCTATTTCAATTTGTATTTGAGCTGTAGCACCAAACTAGCTTCATTTAATCTCATTATTTTGTAAAACGTATCATTGCTTATTATTTTTTCTAAGTGTATGCTGGTTTCCTTTGCAACGCCTTCAATGCTGAGCTGAGGCAAACCTTTGGCGAAATATTTATAGCAATAATTTATTGTAGTTTGGAATTTATTGTCTACGACACGTTTCAATTGCTCGTCTGCTGTTAGAGAGAATTGAGAATTGAGCATTGCTGCGGCACTTAGCGCCCATGTTGCTGGTGGCGACGGCGGCAACTGCAGCAGCATTTGACACTTGCGAGATTTATCGTCTCAGCTCTGAGTTGCATTTCTAAGATGCCAAAGTCGGCAGCTAATGGAATCTTTATTTAGCAGTGCCAAAATAAAGCCAGCCAGCCACCAGCCAACAGCCAGCAGTCCCCAGCCCACAGTTGCAACAACAGTTGCAACAACAGCAACAACAGCAACAACAGTTGCAACACATTCGCAAATTCCATGACAGTTTTTGGCACCCTCCAAAGCGTTTGCAACTGGCCAAGGCATTTAAGTCGATCTGTAAATTGAATTAAAATGATTCACGGCCCGGTGCAACAACTTGTGGCAGCTACTGTTTGCAGGTGCATTCCAGCCAATGAAATTAACGCCGACTGCAGCATAATTACAATATAAATGCGCAGCCTGCTGCCTTATATGGGGCTTAGCCTCAATGTCAGGAGTTGCAGGCACATAATTGGGCGATGGACTCTGCAATTTGTGGCCATTTGCTGTCTTGACTGCAGCAACAGTAGCAACAGACAGCAGCAACAGACAGCAGCAACTGCAACCGCAACTGCAATTGCTGGAGCCACCCTCGTTGTTTGGCAACAAGTATCAGCTGCATTATGCATGCTGATTGAGCAACATTTTTGCACAACCCACTGACAAAACAACGCGCCTATCGACAGACAATCAACAACAGCAACAGCAACAGCAACAATAACGACAGCAACAGCAGCAGCAGCAATGGCAACGGCAACTGCAACCACATCCTTTCCACCTCCGCGTCCGTTATGCAGCTCACTTCCTGTCCAGCACAATCTTTCATTCATGAAATTTGTTGCCGTTGTCATTGTTTGTGTTGCAAATCAAATGCCCGGCAGCAGCAGCAGCAGCAGCAGCAACAACAACAGCAACAACAGCAGCAACAATCTTGTTGTGGTCGCATAAATTGCTGCTGGCGGGGATTGTTGCTGCCGTTCACTGGCAGCAGCAAATCCGCTGCTGTTGTTATTGCCGCTGCTGTGTTTTTGGTTCAGTTATTTTAACGAATTTATTTGCAGCGCTTTCATGGTCAGCACAACAATTTAATGTAATTTAAATGACGTGCCCAGTACACAAACGCACAGGACAGGTGCAGACTCCCTCCTTCGCTCCCTCTCCCCCTGCCCCTTCTCTGCTCTTTTTCTGGCTCAGTCTTCAGTCCTCAGTCTGCAGCTTTCTGCGTACGGTGGGAGTATGCAGTTCGTTCGCATTTTTCTGCTCGCCAGCGGCGGCAACGGCGGCGGCGGCTCCTTTGAGGCGACATTGATGACAACGACAACATCCACAACATCCACAGCGGACGTCGACGTCCAATGTCGCTATCAAGTTTTTGGGCGAGCGAACACATTTTAATGATGAACCAAACGACTCTGGAATTGGGCTCGCGGTTACTGCGGCTCTCTCCGCTGCACATTGGGCTTAGCTGAAGAATTCGTGGCAGGATAATATCATTCATTGCATAATATCATATCTTGCATATTTACATCCTGTAGCCAGGAAGTGGTATGAAACAGCATTAATAAGGGGTGGAAATCAGCTAAATTGATCAAAATCAAATAGCATGCGTATTACTTAAGTTAGAAGGTTGTTATTCAGAATATTAACTCTTTACTATTCTATTTATCTATCCCAAAAAGCGCATTTAAATGGGTTAACAAACACCAAAATTATTAGAGAAGCAGCATTGCAAGTATTGCCTAATTCGCTCTATTGCAGCGCGGCCATTTTAACATAGTTCATACAAAAAAGTATGAAGAAGCATTGCCAATTTACGTAGTATTATATTTTATGAATATCTTAAATTATTTTCCATATATCGAGTACAGGATATTCTACAGCCGGGCCCATCCGACAGAAAGTTATAAATAAAATTTTGTTTTTCTTTTGTGATTCATATATCCAATATTCTGGCAAGTTCTTGCAACCAAAGCGAATATATTATATTGCAAAACGTGAATCATATAATATCTTTTTTGTAGTGTTACTTGGGCTAAATTCATCAGATTCCTTTACATTGGAGTTCGCTAATTTAGGCGAATAATTGATGAACTGAGCCCAGTGTGCAGTGTGCAGTGGCAACAGTTGCTGCGGCTACAAGGGAAATGCTAATTTGTGTGTGTTGCTCTTTGGCTGTGCCGATTGCCTTGTGGCATTTAAAGAGCCTGCTGGGGCATGACAACTGTGTCATAGACTTGATATCTTATGCATATTCTAATCAAATGAAGTCGCTATAAATAGGCCGATATGATGTGCAAATTATCTAATGAAAAATTATGTGCCCTTTTTACGGCAAGTGATATTAGTTAAGTTTTAAACTAAACAATTTATTGGTGGTATTTTTTTTAGAACTCTTTGGGTATCTATGGCATCATTTTGTAGCCCATAAAAAAGAGTATTTATTAGCCGTGTTTGTGCTCTACTTGCGGCTCTTGCTGCCTGCATTTAATCAGTCATTCACTTGGCTAAATTGAGTCGCCATCTTCAGCGTTGACTTGGCTCTGACTTTGAGTCTGGTCTGTTTCATTTTGTTTCGCTTTGAAGGCTTGTCCCATTTGCGTGGGTCGTTGTTTCGTCTCTTGGCTGATTGTTCGATGTTTTATGCTTATTAATATGGCTTATTAGCAGCCCGTCTGTCCGAGCAGGTGCAAAGGCAGTTAATTAGTTGCCGATTTGGCTGGCAATCAGTGGGGCATTTCAAAAGCCAAAGCCATAGCCAATCGCCGTGTGAAAGTTCACAACGCATTCAGCAGATACTTCTCACAGATACAGCCACCGATGCAGATACATATTTGGTTTCAGTTTCGTTTCGGTTTCGAGTACAAGTTTGAGTGAAATCAGTTCAACGATTGTCACAAATTATGCACAATCAATGCATCAATTAAAGCCACAGTAAAGGGTACAATAACAAACAACAAACAACAAACAACAAATGACAAGAATTGATTTCAATTTGCAATCAAATTGAAACGAAATCAATGACAAAACAAAAGCGACAACTTACACCCGCATACAACATGGTTGTTGCTGTGCGTTTAATTGATGTTGCTGCTGTGCTGTCGTTGGCAGCAATATGTGGCATGAGGCATGTGGCATGGGAGGCGGCTGAAAGCATTTATCTGTTGCGTGATGCCAGCCGTTAGAATTGTGGCAGGCAGTAGGCGATATATTTCACTTTCGAGCGGCAATAAAATCAAGCGGCAACAGCGAGAACGTCATCATCATCATTATCACGATGATGGTGTGAAACTTTTTCAATTGACTCATGCAGCAATTGTGTCAATTTGTCAGGCATTGATTTCGATATCGGGTTCGATATAGCACACATATATGTATGTATGTATGTGCGAATGTGTGGGCAGCAATCATTTGAGTTTATTATGCGGGCGGTTGCCCCTCTGTCCAATCATTCAACAACAACAGCAACAACAGCAACAACACCAACAACGGCAACAAGAGCAACCCCTTGTCATGTCTTGACCACGCTCAATTTCCATTTTATGCGCTCGCTGTGCAATTAAGTGATTTATCATTTGGCGCTGTTGTTGTTGCTGTTGCTGTTGTTGTTGCTGTAGTTGAAGTTGCAGTTCGAGCCAACTTAATTTTAGCGGCAATCAAGCAATAACAAGCTGCAACATGCCGTGTTGCACGATTGCCTTTGACTCGATGTAGCTGTTGCTGCTGGCCTCGACTCAACCGCAACAACAGCAACAACTGCAACATCAACTGATATCGATAGCTTTGCCTTTGCCTTTGCCTCAACTGCTGATTGCATCTGTTGCAGCAACACCAGCTAAATTGAATTTGAGCCAACAACAGTCTCTGCTGCTGCTGCTGTTGCTGTTGCAACTTCAAGTGCGGATGGTGTCTACGTGCCGCAATCAGCAACACCTACAAAAATGCCAAATGATATCGCTGCGTGCGCATCAATTGCACTGCCAGCCACCTACTCCAGCTGCCCCTGCCACATCCCTGCCACATCCCTGCCCCTTTCCCCGCCCCTGACTGACTTAAGCACATGCATTAAATAATTTTACACTTTGTTTGCCATCTCGGCGAATGCAAATGCGATAATCGCCAAAACGTTTGGCAGCTAACGAGATGCGAACCTTGTTGCAATGTGGCAGCAACAACTATAGAGGGGGGAGGGAGGGAGGACTGATAAGTCTCCTTTTAGGGCATTGAGCACCTCGGCCTTTTGTCACTTGGCCGTACCGCTAGGGAATCTTAGATCTATCTGGCAGCTGCTGGTAGGCTCCATTGGCGTTATTGCTGCTGTCGTTGCACTTGCGGCACGAGCAACAAATTGCCCATTTTGCTTGCCACGTACGTGCCGCAATTTCAAATGACATTTTCATTAGCAATTCGTTTTGAAAATTGCATCCAGTCCAAAAGTCCGCAACTCTTTGTTGCAGTCAATCGTTTTCAAAAATTTCTGATAATTTATGTGAGCTTGGAAAACTCGACTTTACATTATTACTGAACGATTTCCCATTGAGCAATGCAGCAAAAATTAAAACAAATATTTAATTCAATCTTTAAAGCTCTGGTATTATGTAATTTCCAACGGATATTACAGTTTCAAACAAAAACTTGTTTGATCATTTGAGATTGATGGCTTTAGTTTGAGTTTATTTTATTTGTTCGGCATTTAGGCTGCTTTAATTTGACTTTAAATAAAGTAATAAAATAAATTAATTTAGTAATACGATTGCAGTTTTTTTTTGCTGAAGAATGAAGTTAAACTCATACAGTAATTAATAGACACTTTTTATTAAATCTTAAAGAATAATTTAAGTATTATCATAATTCACAATTTCACATAAATAAGTACAATACTTTTTCATCACTCATAAACCAGCACTTCAATATAATATGACAATAATTTTTTAGACCCTGTACTTTAAAAAAGTAAAAGGGTCTATTAATTTAGTGCAACTGACAGATGTATGTAACAGGCAGAAGGGAGCGTGGTAGACCCCACAAAGTATATATATTCTGACTCAGGACGACGAGCTGAGTTGATATAGCCATGTCCGTCTGTCCGTCCGTCCGTCTGTCCGTCTGTCCGTCTGTGTGTCTGTCCGTCTGTCCGTATGAACACCTAGATCTCAGCAACTATAAGAGATAAAGACACCACCTTTCCGGATTTAGGTGGTCAGCTAATGCAAGCAGATCAAGTTTGTTTCAAACTTTTGATAACTCGCCTCCTTCATCCGCGAATTATCAAAAATCTACACCTACCTCAAAAATCTCGAAAACTATAAACGCCACAGCAGCCACAATAATAGCGCTACATGTACGTAGCCTAAGGTATTCTCCACCGATGCTATTAATTTATTTATGATTTGAATTAGAATTAGCGAAGATATGCAAGAGACAATCTTTTTCAAAATACGTATATGTGCCACTGCGGCCACAATAATAAAGCTACAAACTTGCAATTTGGCATATATGTAGCCTACAGAATTATCCGTCGATGTTGTGAATTACATTACAATCGGACAAGAAACAGCGAAGTTATGTAACAAACCATTATTTTATAAATGTATGTAAATCCCACAACAGCCACAGTTTAAAAGCTACAGACTTGGGATTTGGCATGTACCCAGCCTATGGTATTATCCATCAATGCTGTGAATTACATTTCCAACGGAAAAGAAACAGCGAAGATAGCGCAGACAGTGAAGCCACCTATATCTTGCAGACTATAGGAGCTATAAATACAATTTTTTGGTATTTATGTTTTCCTATGTAGCCATCCGATCAAGATAGTTTGGGTTTTTTGATAACTCCTTCCATTCTTTCGCTAACCGAAAAACCAAATTAGCAACAGTTTTCAGTTTTAAATCTACAGTTTAACAGCTAATGACTTAGGATATGGTATGTACGTAGTATATGACAATTTCCACCGATACTGTAAATTACGTCACGATCGGATAAGAAAGAGCGAAGAAAACACAAAGTACAGGGTCTCCTACAGTCGGTTGCGTCCGACTGTAGCTCCGTCCTTACTGGTTAATATCAATGAAGTTTTTCCAGTCATTCTGTTTTAAACAAATGTATTTAAACAGTCAATCAATCAATAATCATAAAATTATTATAAATCATAATTAATATTCAATTGGTAACCTGACCTGCTTTTAGAACCAATCAAAATTCTTTTAAATAAATGCAAATAAATGCCCGAAAGCGCCAACAACTTTTTATTTCACAATTAAAATTCTGTTCTTATTTTAATGTTACAGTTTATATTGTAATTTATAACTTTTTGATTGGAATAATCGCTTTCAAATCACCCGCAAATCGTCCGCAAATCTTCCACAAATCGCCAAACACAATTTAACCACAATTCCGATTTGTTTTGAATGCAGGCACTTTGAGCGTGTTCTAATCGCTTTCATGTTCTCTTGCGGTTTATCTTTGTCACCAAAGGCGATAAAAAATTGGCAGTCTGTGCATCCCAAATGTGCAATGACAACAAACAGCGGACCGTGGACAGTGGACAGTGGACCGTGGACCGTGGATCGTGGATCGCAGACTACGGACCATAGACGCCGACGCCGCCTGTCGCTCGGCAATGTTTGGCATTTTTGTATTTTGTATTTGGCTGCGAGTACGCGAACAAAGATTAATATGTCCAATTACTGTGACAAAATCGCAAAATGCCGTCTGCATTGAGCTTGCCAAAAACATCGGCCACAAAAATGATATAATGCGAGGTGGGGGCACAGATCGACGGGTGGTGCTGGTGGTGCCGGTGGTGCTGTTGGTGGCGCGTGCTAATTAGCGTCAGTTGGCGGCGCAAAAGTAAACTAATTTGTGGAAAAGTTGACAATGCACGTAGGCAACCCCCATGCCCAAAATATAATATAAATAACCAGTAAGAATGGAGCAGATCAGTCGGACGTAAGCGAAAGCAGGAGACCCTGTGTCTGCTGCATATCTTTGCTGTTTCTTGTTCGATCGAAATGCAAATTACAGCATCGATGGAGATTGCTATAAGCTACGACTATTCATCTGATTATCCTGATTTAGAATATAAATAAACCATACAAAGGCTCCTTTATCGGCTCCTTTCGCTACTCACATTTAATATTTCCATCAATTAATAAGACCCGTTTGTTCATTTTCAAAGTACAGGGTCTAGATACTTAGTGGAGCAGGCCCCGAGCTCAAACAACAACTGAACGAACAGATGAAATAAAATGCATTTAAAAAGGCGTGCGAATATTTTCCATGTCACGTTGAATTGGTGAATTTTTTGTCGCTTTCGTTTTTGTTATGTGCATAAAATTAATTTCGTGTCGTCTTTTGTTGCTCATGTGGGGCAACACGGCGACAGCAGCAGCAGCAGCAGCAGCAGCAGCAGCAACAGCGACAACATCTTACCTAAATGGCAGTACAAAATGGCTGCTAGCAGCAGCGGTAAAAGATTTTGTAACAGCTGCACGGCCCAAAAGCCAAAAAGCCAAAAAGCATGCTCTCATTTTTATTATTTCTTGTCATTTGTTGCTGTTGCTGTTGTTGTTGCTGTTGTTGTTGCTGTGGATGTCAGGCACAATGTTTTGTTTCCCTTTTCTCATTTCAGACTTTTTATTAGTTGTTGTTCTGCTGTTGCTGCTAATTTGAGCAGTTTGTCGACCTGCGAAATTGTCGCGAATGGCGAAAGTAAACAAGAAACAACAGACAAACAGAAGAGACAACTAACAACAGCCAACAGACAACAGACAACATGCAAGACACAAAAGTCACATGCTGGCTGTTTGCCTTGCTTTTTACACACAAATATTTTTAATTAAAATTTGCCCAAAGTCAGTGCAAAAACGTGACTTTTATTAAATGACAGCGCATCACAAGATGGCCACAAAAATATATTTAATACACATTAAGGCGCACTATTTTTGGCCTCAGGCTAGTTTGAGTGTTTAAGGGGGGCTGTTAACATATAATCCTATAGTAAAATAATTATATATTGATTTAAAATTATATGTATCCTGCATATACCTAGAACTCCAACTCTCGCTGGCCCAACTCTCGTTAGGCAGCAATAGTTAGGCAGCTAGAGTTTGGAAGATGGTATTTAAATTCATGGCTTAAGTGTTATATTATCGATATTTTTATACTTTTTTAAGCCATCAATAAATTTGTATGTCAAATGTATTCGGACAATGAAATAACTTAAATCCAACATCCTCATACCAACCGTAAATGATCCTCAAAAATACAAGAGCATCAAGCCATTCTGTTCGAAGAAGAAATTATCTTCCTGGCTTTTCACTTTTCTAGCATTTCAAAATGTCATCACTGGCATCAGAGGATGCATTAAAGAGCGATTGCCACGTCAATGGCGAATCTGCCGTCTCTTACTTCCGCTATCTTTCCTTTTCTGATCATTTGAATTGCAGTTTTCTCCATTTTCCCACGCCTCGAAGAGCCGACGAGCCGAAGAGCCTCAGAGTTCTGAGTTCTGAGTTCGAGTAATTAGCGAATGCAGACAGCGCCAAGCTAACGATGTCACTTTATCAGCGGGTTTCTTTTTTATTTCATTTTATTCGTATTTTATTTCTCTCTTTTTTGTGCAAGTTGTACCGCTAATATGGCCTACGCCTACTCCCTAGGCTCCAAGAGCCCAGCCGAGCCAGGCACGGCAAATGCCAACCAATAAGCGAGATAAAAGCCAAACGCATTGCGTCTGCATCTTCTTGCCACTGACAGCCAGCCAGCCGCCTGGCAGTCTGACGCTTGCCGCTGCCACCTGCCCCCCTCGCTGGCATAAAGCGGAGCACTTTGCATTAGCGACATAATTTATCTCGCCAACGAGCGGAGGAGGGAGGCGCTGGCGGTGGCGGCGGCGTGGCATCAACTGCAGCAGCAGCAGCAGTGGCATGACTGCGCAGACGCAACGGCTGCCCAGCGCAGTGGCTGCTGCTGCATGTTGCGGTTGCCACATTCGTGCGTTGCACCTGCAGCCTTGCCGCGTCATCATTGCAACGTCGTTGTCGTTGTCGTTCTCGTTGTCGTCTTCATCGTCGCCTTGGACTCGACTGAACTGGACTGGACTTGCACTTGGCTTTGGGGGAAACGCGGGCAGCACTCGACAGTCGGCTCCCACTGCACTATGGGCAAAAAGGCTATATTTTGGCATTAATTACAATAGGAAAAGCTACAGCTTAAATAGAAATTCATAATAAATTTACATTAAATTTTTTTGAAGCACGATTATAAACTGCCCACATATCAACAAAAAGAAATATTTGATTTAATAAATTGACGTTAATTTATATTATATTCTACATTATATGGGTATGTAATATTGGTGCTAAAACTAGACAAATTTAGGATAAATTAGATAAAAACGCCATAACTTCCGTAATATGAATGTTGAATTGTAATTATTATTTATTTATTTATTTAGATGTATATTCCTAATGCTACAAGTAATTGTATTTATAAATTATTGCATTAGTCACTATAAACATTATTACAAAAAAAAAACATTGAAATTGAATTTGAATTTTTTATTATTATTGGCGCCAAAATGTAGAAAACTAACTAAAAACGCTGTAACATTTATTGTTTTATAGTAAACATATCAGATGATTATTTTAAATATAGTTCGTTTAGGATCACAATTGTATCGTTTGTTAAACGTAGAAGTTATTAAATTAATAATTTTACTTGTGTACGACCTTCTCCTTAAGCAGTTCGCAACTAGTAATTTTATTTTGTATGCCCGTTAAAAATGACTGGTTTTCACCGGACACTTTGAGCGAAACTCGCAAAAAGAGAGCTCAAGAGTGTGTTTGCACGATTATTTCTTTGCTCAATCGAGGACGCTTATATTTTGATCCTAAGTAGCATAAGCGATCAGCTTTATTTTTTGCTCTTTGGTTCGTGAGCAGAACCTAATAAAATGTTTTGTAGAACATTATTTCGGAGCTCTGTGGAAAAGCTAAAAAGCTTCGTGAGCTTTGTTTATTGAAGATGTAATGAAATCAATCTTCTTTTATAAATTTTAAAATACCAATGAAAAAAATAAATTTTTTTTATATTAATTTTTGTGCACTTTTAAGCTTTATTATTAGCAAATAAGGATACTTTTTATAATCACGAACCACTTAACAAATATGGATATGCAAAAACTATTGACTTTTGACCCATAGTGCGCTGCTTGTTCCTCTGTTGCGCTGTTTTTTTCGGCGCAACAAGTGCAATTATTAAAAATTCCGGAATTTGTATGGGAGAGCAAGGCAGTTGCGTGGGGAGTTGCATCCAGTGTGCAGCATTCGGCATCCAGTATCCAGTATTCAGTATCCAGTTGCGGCTGCTGTTGCTGTTGCTCCTCCTGGGTTTGCCTTACGCATGCGTTGCAATGTCGATGTCGATGTCGATGCCGCTGCCGCTGCTCAAGTGCGTTGGTTTTCGCATTAATTATGCGTTTCGAGGCAACGCAGGCGATTCGAGCGATCCGAGCGATGCGAGCGATTCATGACTCGCTGCTGACCAGAAATTGATGTGTCTGCTGGCTGTCCTCTTGTCCTCTGTCCTCCTGTCCCATTGGCTCCTGCTCCGAAGGCATTTAATAACAGCGCACAAATCGATATATCATTTGGCTCTGGGTTACTTTCTTTCGCTCAGTTTGCTACTCATTGGGGAACTGTCTTCCCACACTTTTGCTGAAAAATCAATTAAAATATCTTTGCTGTCTCCCCGTGCTGCGCAAATAAATTTGCCATAAAAATTCCACTAAATCATTGAGCATGCCAGAAATAACCTTGGTGCAAGGACATTAACGAATGAAGTATTAACTGTTATAGATTGATGGTAACACACCCGTTAATTCCATCGTAAATTGATGTTATATTGTAGTTACCAGCAATAGTAGTTTCATGACCCTAAGATTTCATAGTATTCTTATACAACAGGAACAAGACTTCGGCAAACGAGCGTGCAGCCTGTGGGAGTTCGACCAGCGAGAGTTCGGACTGGGAGAGTTCGGCCTACGAGAGTTCGACCAGCGTAAGTTCGGTCAGCGAGAGTTGGGTCAAAGAAAGTTTGGCATTCGAGAGTTTGGTCTTCGAGAGTTTGGCCAGCGAGAGTTTGGCCAGCGAGAGTTGGATCAAAGAGAGTTCGGCCAACGAGAGTTCGGCCAACAAGAGTTCAGCCTACGAGAGTTCGGTCTACGACAGAAGTTCCCATTTATAAACCCCCGGGAAAAATAAATTAACTTATTTAATAAACTTAATTAACAATAATTGTAGTTCAATATTGTATCCTAAGCCAATTAAAAAAATGGAAAAAACAGGGTCAATAACTTATTTTTTAAATGATAATGCAAAATGGGTATGAAAGAAAACGTGTTATATATTATATCATTTAATTTATTTATATACATTTGTAAGCTAACAATTGTAATAGATCAAAAATTGATTCATATTGTTTTTCTATTTGTTTAATTTAAATTTATATCAATTATACCAATAATGCGTTTTTCTGTTTTCGATCTAATCAGTAAGAGAGTGGAAAATACATGCACGCTCTCTCGCTCTCAGCAGAATCTTTTGTCTCTCATCTGTTTTGTTTTCGATGGAGTGTACTTAAGGAAGCAGTAATTATTACTCTCTGATAGAGAACCGGTCGACAGTTGTTTGCATGCTCTGATTTACAGACATTTGATTTGCGATAAAAACTGCTTACACAATGCAAACTGGAGATCAGTTTCAGCGTTGAATTGTGCTTAATTAATGCTCAATTTGTGAAACATATATTTATATGATATTTGATAGTTTTGAGTGATATATAGAAGCGTATGCCCCATGCACAATTAATTGATTAATCAGCCAAATGTGATAAATGGCAGCCTCATAAATTAATAACCAGCAATAGCAAAAAGTACATGGCAGTAAGTATAACTACTACAACAACTAGGCGTATGTCTAGCCAAGTTGTTGCTGCTGTTGCAGCAGTTGTTGCTGCTGTTGTTGCTGCTGTTGCTGTTGCTACTGTTGCTGCTGACTATCGGCAACGCCCCAGACAGCCCAGACAAGCGTAACAACAACTGCCCACAGCAAGTCAAGTCAAGTTCAAGTGCAGTCTGCGGGACAGCCAATAATGCAGCTTGATAAGCTGGCAAAAAATCATAATAAAAATAAA